>JAJMDM010000003.1:55044-144724 GCA_030573555.1 Hanseniaspora hatyaiensis (nom. inval.)
AAAAAAGTAAATAAACAAATTTAAAAAAAAAAAAAAAAAAAAAAAAAAAAAAAAAAAAAAAATTAAAAAAAAAAAAAAAAAAAAAAAAAAAAACCAATCTGAAATTTTAAAATTTTAAAAAAACAAGAAAATTCAAAGCAAAACAACGCCAACCGGCCGCTTTTTCCCGCTTCCGCTTGGATTTCTTCGCTTAGCTCGGGGAGACAATGCCGGGCCGAGAGGACACGTGCGGTAGTGGCGGAGATGGGCGTCATACTATGACTGTGCGAGTCTGGGACCCTGCTGTCTGTGCACGTGCTGCTGCCTCACCTGCCTGGCCCCCCGATAGCCCATCCACGCAGAATCAGCGGTCTGCCTCACGATCAGCGCATGGAGCAAGGCACCGCACAAACTGCATCCCAGTCTGCGCACGCAGCATATCCATGTGAGGCCTAACCGCTGCTGCATGATGTTCTTTGCCTGCACGTTGACACTGAGGCTCCAGTGGCTGGGCATCGCAGGGAGAATACGCTTCGTTGGCGGACATAAGGACTTCCTCTTGCTCCGCCCAGCGTTTTTATCTGGTTTTCTGCGCTTCACAGTTGTTTTTCGTGTGTGCTCCAGCCGATGGCAGTCACTGCCATGCAAGACACGGATGGGCTGACGCAGTGCTTCCCTTACTGATTTTTGAAGCTGCTTCACGCGACCAAGCAGCACGCGACCAAGCAGCACACAACTAAGCAGCACACGACCAAGCAGCACACAACTAAGCAGCACACGTCCAAGCACGGACACGACCAAGCAGCACACAACTAAGCAGCTCACGACCAAGCACGGACACAGCTTATCCACTGACGCAAGGTATCGGCAAACAAGCAGCATAGACCCTCCGTTCTACCACCTTTGTCTTTTATTCTGTTTCGCAGATGTCTTCATACAATGCCCTTAGGCGCCTTTATACAGTTGAGCAGGATCTCGGTTTCATCGAGGAAGTGGCTTCAGAAGTGCTAGATTTTATCATTGCATCAAACATGGAAATGGTCACAGACAAGCTTTTTGACTGCATTGCGGAATACTATTTAGAGAGCCACGCCTCTCTGCAGCTGCAGCTTGACGGCGTCGCAGGCAATGCTGATACATACAGCAAATGCGTCGAAGATTTTTTATCTTTTAATTTCGCAGGAAGTGCAGCTAGCAGCTCTGAAAACATATACTCTGGCCAATCTCAACACAGCGATCTAATTTCTAAATATTACGAATACATTTACACTGAAAAGTCGATTCTTAACCACAACAAAGAATTAAGAACTGAATTGCAGCATAGGACCGACAAAAAATCTGTTGACTCCATCAAAGAAATGGTGATAAAAAAATCAAAGCATTTAAATATCAGAGTTGCGACAACAAACCAGCTGAACTCCGAGGATTATAACACTGTTTACCTTAGCGTAGCCAGCAGATTTCCTGAGCTGACGGATTCTGAGATCAGCGATCACATAGATTCTTGGGGCAACTTGAGAAAAATCTATTCTTTTGTAATGGCATCTCTGCCTGGCGATTCTTTAAGTTTAAAATTGATCAACCAATCTGAGTTTTCAATTCACGAGATTTTTTTTATTAAATGTTTATTTGATACTATGACAACTCCTAAAGAAGATATTCTGTATCCATTAGATACAGAGAAGGTAACAACGTTTGCTGATAACTTGGATCCAAAAATCGATGTTTTTTTAATTGCTCTTTACAAGCTCTATACAAGTTTCAAATTAATAAACTCTGACGTAAGCTTTAAGAATTTTGTTAAAGATTTAGCTTCTAAGAATTTGCCTTTAGGGCAAGTCAAAAGATTTGACTATTTATTTGATGAAATAGAAAGCGCATACAAGAGTCGATACAATAACTATTATGAAAACAAAACAGCTATTGACGGGGATACCGCCAACAACGCTTCTTTGGTAAAAATGAGCAAAAAAACAAAAGAAACTGCTGGTGCTACAGTAATAGAAGAGATCAAGAAATTAGACCAGCAATCTTTAAAAAATATACTGGATTTTTTGATTCAACAGAAGTGGATAGTGATGAATCCGAATGCAACCTTAAAAGCTTCTCCAAAATTTCAACAAGAAATTATATCGCTTTTGAGCCAAGACCATATGAAATGCTCAAGGTGCACCAATCTGGTGTTTGCAAATCAAGGCGTTTGCTGCAAAAAATGTAACGATGCCTATGTGTGCTTGGATTGCTCTAAAGCATACATAAAAAACACTAGGACAACTTTGAACAGAAAGGATAAGTCCTTAGTTAATGGAAGATGGTGCCCAGAATGTTTTGAAGCATGGGAAACGCCAGAGGACTTCATATTTTATGTATAAACTAATCAAATATTAAAAAAAGAAAACAGAAACAAAAAAAAAAATAAACTAAAAGTGTTGATCTTTTTTTTTAAGATTTTAAAGTTAAAGCTGAGAACTAATCGATGAAAAGATTCAATAATATGCATACATATGCAAATTCTATTTACAAAGTTTGAATAATTAATAAACGGCCTTTAATGCCAATAATTAAAAGCAAATGCTAACAAAAATAAAGCATTCTATGTGCCTACTTTTGCATTAGTTTTCAAAATATACAATTACCTGTAAGCCTATTTTGGAACATTAACGTTTTTCAATAACCAGTCTTTGGATTCATTGATTTTGGTGGCTAGGTATGGAGAGCCACCTTTATCAGGGTGATTAGCCAACATGATCTTTCTATGAGTATTTTTCAAAACTTTTTGGTTCAATTTTCCTTCTGTTAAATTCAGAATTTGCAAAGCTTCAGATTTATTCATTTTGGCATCAAAGCCTCCTGTCAAAAACTTTTGGGAGCTTGCAGCAGCATTTGGATTCAAGTTTCTGTAGACTAGCTTGGCAAAGTTACTGGTGCTTTTGTATACACCGGCAACGGTGTACAATGCAAAAAAGCCCGCAACACAAGCCACACCTTTGTGGGATTCAAAGTAGTTTAGTGTGCTGTTTAAGTAAATATCGTATTTGGTTCTTTCAGTGTATTTTGATTCAAATGATACGTTTTGCTTTAAAATGTCATTAATGTCCGGGGTTTCAAGTTGCTGGATGATCAGCTGTCTTTTGCTGTGACTGATTGCTGTGCTCATAGTGCAGGCTGTTTGATGTGTTGCAGGAATAGGATGTTTCTGTTATTTTTGGTTCATCATACCTTTTTTTTTTTTTTAAACTGATTTATTGATCATAGCCGAACAATCAAAGTTTGAAATTTCATTCATGATGTTGGTAATTCAGAAAGAAAAAAAAAAATTTAATTATCACCATTATAATTCAGTCTAACAAGCAAGAAGATGTTACCAAAAAATTTTTTTGTTTTCACAGAGCGACATGCAAACATGGAATCCAAATAAGTCATAGCCAGAAAGAGTAAAAGTTTTTTTTACGGGCGGGCAAAGTTGTCCGCTACCATTATTTGTCCACATCATCTTTGTCCGAAATAGAATTTCTTTTTTTTCTTTTTTTTTTTTCATTTAAAATTTATTTCAGTTTTCCTGTTTTTATTATTCGCTATGCTACATATTCTATATTGGTTACAGAAGGACTCACACAAATTATTTCCTAAATAGGGTATTTCTATCAGTGAATAGACTGCTTTAAAATATATATTTCTTTTTCTCTTTCTTTTTTGTTCCTCTTCTTCTGTTTTAGGATTTTAAATAATCTAGTGAATTGCTAGGTCCTTATGCAATCTCTAATGAGTTTTGATTATCTGTGTTACCTTGAATCGTTGCCAAAGTAAACAGAAGTATTAACAAAATACCAAATAAATAACCATATTTATACTTGTATACCCACACTATAAAATATGAGAATCACCGCCTGTCATTTTTGTTCCTCACCATGCTACCCTGGCCATGGTATCATGTTTGTCAGAAACGATGCTAAAGAATTCAGATTCTGTAGATCTAAATGTCATAAAAACTTCAAGATGAAGAGAAACCCTAGAAAGTTGAAATGGACTAAGGCTTTCAGAAAGGCTAGAGGTAAAGAACTTATCGTTGATTCTTCTTTGACCTTTGCCAAGAGAAGAAATGTTCCTGTCAGATACAACAGAGATCTAATACAAGATACTTTGAAGGCTATGAGTAAGATCGAAGAGATAAGATCTAGAAGAGAAAGACAATTCTACAAGTTGAGAATGAAGAATAACGACGAAGTTGACTTCAAGAGAGATTTGTTACTTGTTAAGAAGAATGAGCATCTATTGAAGGTTAGAGACGTTGAGCTAAGAAAGCAACAAGAAAGAGAAGAAAGAAAGAGATTAGCTGAAGAACAAGGCGAAGAAGTCGAAGAAGAGGAAGAAATGGACATTGAATCTGATGTCGAAGAAGAACCTGAAAAGGTTGTTTTGACTCTACCAAACAGATCTACTCAAAAGAGAAAAAACAAAAAAATTGCTTTTTAATCAAGGATATTGATTTAGGATGAAAAAACAAATATTTAAAAACCAGTTTGGTTCAAAAAAATAAGAAATGCTTCTTTTTTTTTTTTTTTTATTTGGTTTCAGTTGCTTTTTGTTGTTGTATTGCATTGATTTAAAATACTGAAAAAAAGAAGAGAACATCAGCTTAGCTGTTGTGAAACGCTTGCTATCAGGGTACGCGATTTTTGCTCTGATGGCAGTGAACCGCACAAATCAATAAGCTCACATTCAATCTAGCGAAAACATATTTGAAGGCTTATAAGGGCAATACTTGCAAAACAAATGTTATTCAAACAAAGACGGATAAATTTAAGCCTTAAACATAATGGACAGGTGCTAACACAATGGTTGTGCTCTCAAGCCCACTGTGCTAATTTATGTATATATGTATTATATATGTTTTTCCAAGAATACTTTTTTCTTTTTTGCTCATCAACAGAAAAACAAACCTGCATTAGTGCGCATCAATGCACATAGGTTTGGCCGGGCATGCTTCATGTTATTAAACTCATGCGGGTTACACCATTGCTATTTGCTAAGAGTAGAAACATATTTTATAGCACATAAACTCTGAATGCTCATACAGCGCCTGGCCTGTACATGTCCCCTAGAGATCCAATGCCAGCAGCAATTTGGTGCACCCACTAGCTGATCACGTGTGTTTGACTAAAAGTTTATGTTTGCTACCAAACAACAAACAAAGTAACACTTATTAGAAAATTTTTTTTGTTTTTGTTTTTTTTTTTAAAAACTTTGTTTATTAAAAATTTTTTTTTTTTTTAAAACTAACTTCAAACCTTCATATCATTTACATAAGACATGGTTAAGAATTAAATGGGTTGAAAAAAATTTGAAAGACCAAAAAGGTTGTTATAGCTAAACGTTT
The DNA here is from genome assembly GCA_030573555.1 of Hanseniaspora hatyaiensis (nom. inval.). Taxonomy (NCBI): domain Eukaryota; kingdom Fungi; phylum Ascomycota; class Saccharomycetes; order Saccharomycodales; family Saccharomycodaceae; genus Hanseniaspora; species Hanseniaspora hatyaiensis (nom. inval.). The sequence goes on from JAJMDM010000003.1 coordinate 60,401, forward strand.
AATCAACTCATAAAGGGCACCTAACTCGGTTTCACAGCTTAAGCAGTTTTCGAAACGCAAAAAAAAAAAAAAAAAAAAAAATACATATAGTGTAAATCAAGGCTCGCATACGCCAAACAAGAGAATCCTCAATAAACTATATAAACAAATTTTTTCCACCCCTGCAGCAGCACAATCTTTGCCAAAGCTCTTTTCTCCTTTGCAACTGTTTTGAATAGTCAGCAAACTCATTACAAATTGAATCTATTGAGTAAACACAAATATACAGACCATGGTGAAAATACCATCTTCCCCCTCCTGCTGCCAATGTAGAGTTAGAAAAAACGGATGCTCCAGAACTAAGCCTTCATGTACTATATGTACCGCCAAAGGATACAAATGCCTATATCCAAAAGTTCCAGGTGGGTTCAAAAGGCTTCCTAACGGGGAGTTTGTTTTGATCGATTTGAACGATCCCAATGAAATAAGTTTTGGTGAATACGAAAAACAGCAAAGGCTCCACCGTATGGAAGCACGTAGCGATGCTCCTTCTCCAAGTCCTACAATACAGCACACACCAATTCCACTTCCTAAAGACCCAACCATCAGCACTTTGGAAGATACAGGCAGCAACAATTTTGTGATTGCCAATCCTAAAATCAAAACGACTCAGGAAGAAGGAAGCTCGTGGGATAGGTGGAAAAGGATTCAGATCTCCAGCATTGCCACATCACAGCCTATGGGCAAGATGGAAAGCATTTTAGAAGACGATTCTTACTACAAACCTTTTGGCGAGCTTATTAGATTCAATCAACCTCAGCTGCAAGATTATGCCATGAAACTTCAAGAACACTTAAAATACCTAGAAAACCAATTGTTAACTTTGGAAGAAAACCAAGTTTTTAGCTATTTAAAAGGCACTCCGGTGTTCAATGATCTGTACGACATTCTTTATAACAGCAACTATGACAAATCAGTATCTCTTGAAAGCTCTGAAGACACTTTAGAAAGGCAAATAAACGAATTAAACAAGAGGCTACAGTTTTTACATGAAGAGTTGAAAGACCAGAACAAAGACAGTGCTACTGAAACAACTGTTAATGATGCTGAAGAAATTACCAATTTAGAAATCAAAAAGCCTTTGAGAACGGCTGATGTTTTGAAAAAACTTAACATAGATCAAGCAAATTCCTATTTGGAGGATCAAGGGCCTATTGAAAACTTTGATAACTCCTTATTTAAAGATTCACTGAAATTTAGTTTGTGGAAAAAAAACACACTTCAAACAGCAAAACTTTACACATTTAAGACATTATCTGCTGTGTCATCTGAAATTAAAAAACTGAAAACCGATCTGGATAACAATCATTTTAAAGGCATAGAGTCCCAGCATGAAAACACAGACAGCATTGATTCTGTATCTGATAATCAGTTTAAAAAAATATCCTGGCAAGATGCACTGCCATTACTGGAAACATTTAGTAAGCATTTTTTAAGCCCAGAAATTATACCTAAAAAGCTGTTTTTAATATACGACCCATCTGAGTATAAAGCTAACTCTACTAAACTCAGTGAGCTTAATACAATTGCCACAACAAAAGAAACCATAGGGTCTAAAAGAAGAATTAGTGAAAGTGTTAAAGAAGTTGTAAATATTGATATTTTCAAAACAAGCAATTTAGAAAACACACTGTTACTGGAATACAATATAATTTTGTTGCTGACGTTAAAGTTAATTGACATTAATGGCTCTTCTGCAAAAATATTAGGTCAAACAGTATATGATTCAATTGTGAACTTTGGGAAAAAATACACAGATTTAATCAAAAAAAATATAAAACAACTTTATGCATGGGGCTTAATATTCAACAAGTTTGAAACCGAAGAGGAATTGAAAATTCTTTACCAGCTGCTAAGCCATGTAAGCATGCCACTTGCCTTTAATTGGGATTTAATCAATTCAAAATCTCCGGAACTAATGAATTATCAAATTGACATTATAGCAAGCAAAGAGAAATTCTTGGGAGTCGATTCTTATATTAGGAAGCATGACTATGATAATAGACTGCTAGCTCAGTTAACCAATAATGATGCTTTAACAAGTTCAAAAATTGATTACATCATCAAAGAGTTGTATAAGCTACAGTGCCCTTCTAAGTTCTCTTCTATTAACGATTTTTATGTTGATATTGTAGACTCGCAAAGTTCTGTCAAAGAAATGTTTCAAAAAATTGACACTTTCTTGAACTTTGTCAATTATAATCTTTACTGGAGCTTTTTCAAAGTGGAAAATATTATTAAAAATAAAACAAGCGAATACAGTTCTTTAAAGAACAAGGAGCAAACATTTGATGAGTTCTTGTTGCTGGATCTTAAAGACAATGAAACAGAGCTTTCTTCTTCTGTGTGCTTTCTTTTGAAAACTTTGATTTTCACTTTTAGACATGTTGTTGAAATATCAGCACTGAAGTCTATTGAAATGCAAATTGGTATGCTAAGTGATAAAATCGCCTCCATTTATACTTCTATTGCCAGTATGATATTTGCCATTAATTTTGTTGACTTGAATCTCTGCTTTGACATACTTGTTGGTATCAAGTCTTTTATTGTTTTGAATAAACCCAACTCAGCCTTAAACTTGAGCACCGGATTGGGCTTGCAACTAATTACTCTAATTGATGCATTTTCGATTTCTTTGCAAAAGCAAAAAGTTTCCGTTCAAAAAGATAGCTTTGAAAGCATGGAGAACAAAGCTTTGGATTTTCCGGAGGACCACCTAAGCAACCTAGAAACACCAGACGAGCCGGTTGTTTATCAAGAGATTTTAAGCGAATTCAGCACTATTTTAAAAGAGGCATTGCAGCATCCTCACTTGGCAGCACTTAAGCACGAGGACAAACTGTTGGTACCTACAAACGACATTGACAACGAGATGGCACGTGTTTTGTTTGCAGCATTTAAGTAAGTTATATGCATACATATAACCTTTTTACTTTCTTTTTTAATAGATTATTAAACAGATATATTTATGTTTCAGATATGCTTATAGGAGTAATATTATCAATTATGAATGGTTGGAGAAAAGAAAAACCCGTGCACTTATTTATCCATTTGTTTTAACTTTTTTCTTGCTACTAATTTTTTAGGCCAAAAAAAAAAAAAAAAAGAAGGCAGATATTAGCCTGAAGTTATTTCGTTTTCATTTATGTTTGTTTGCATACATGAATTTTTTTTTTTCATTTTTTTTTAAAACCTTGTGAAATTGTTCATAGTTATTGGAATATTTTCTTTAAAACAATTAAATTTCATGATAAACTCAGCTTCAAAAAGAAAAATCTCCCCAACTAATTGACGCCAAAAAACCAGCAGTGCACGACAAGCATTACATCTTGGTAAACACAATGTCACGCCTACCTATAAAGTTCAGCAATATCATCAAACGATCACAGGCAACAAGCACTTCAACGCTGAAAACCAATGATATATCCAACAAGTTCTTACATTTTTCATCTAAGGGCCCATTTTCAGAAGTTCCTGTTTTGCAAAAAAACCCTTCTGGAAATGGCTCTCTGATTCTTAAACTCCCACCAATGAGCACCTACTTTATAAGATCTTTAAATTTTTCAGGTTTGATTCAAGAAAGTCCTGTAGTAGGCACTGAAAACATAAAAAAAACATCTTTTTTTCAACAATGGTTTGGAAAAAATGATAAAGTAGACGATAGAATTAACGAAAATCTTAACTTGCAATTGGTCAACGATAATTGTGTTTTTCAAAAAGTGACTACATACAATAAGCCAACTAACATTTTAATCAACATGTACTCAGACACCGCCCACACTTATACTTTGAAGCTAAACCATGAAACCTCATATACGGTTTTGCATCCAAATGAGCACATTTTATCCTATTCTGAAAATATAACAAGAAGCCCTTCTGGGAATGATGTTGAAACAGTTGGCGGTTTAGGAATACTTACATTTGTTAGTGATAAAAATATACAGAAAGTTAAACTAGATTCGGATGAAAGTTTGGTATTTGAAGCTAGCAGACTGGTTGGTTTTGAAAACAATGGCAAACTAAACTTTGAATGGACTACTCTTCATAACAAAAACTCTGTTTTTATATACGGAGCAGAAAAAAGTTATTTGAAATGCACAGGGCTTGGTGAATTGCTCTTGAAAAACTAGATGCAAATGCGTCTTTCTTTTATCAAAAACACTGCGGAAGCAAGCGTACCATAGAACACATATATTTTGTACATACTTTTAAAACAAAAAGAAACATGACCATCAAATTATTCTTAATATTAAGAAAAAACAGATAAGATTGTTAATAATTTACTATTTATGTTATTTTTATAAATAAACTCCTAGACTGTATGCTACTATACCTGATAAATATGTTGCGACAACCAAACTTGTTGGCCATTCTTGCCAAGGTCTATCCCAGTCAAGAGGAATTACAAAGCATCCTAGCCAGTTTCCCAACAGCACAATAATATAATATTTCTTCAAATTTACCTGTTTAAAGTTACAGTTGATTAGAATGTAGCCCATAGGTAAACTAATAGTGTTAATATGGCATGCGAGTAAAAATGTCTCGTTAAAAGATTTTAGCGGGCCACCACAAATAATTATAAACAAAGTCATAAGAACAGAAACAATAGGTATTAGGAAAATGCACTGTACAATAGCCAAAAAATTTGGTCTTGTGAAATGAGACTTTTTGATTTTCTTGTGATTTTTGCTGTTATGATGGATAGAGTTTTTATGAGCATTATTAAGCATTCCGTAATTCGTGTTTGGAATAATTTGACATATCAAGTACAGAATTTGGCACGGCAACAAAACTAGCAAAGATGAAAGTTGATCATAGCCTGTGTTAATGAAAGCATACTTCATTACAAAAAAAAGATGGTATGGAAACACTTTCCATGTTTTGTTGATGCTCACCAAAGAGTTAGGATCGGTGAGTGTGTAGTCAATATTGAAAATTGCATTTTTGAAATTAAACTTTTTGTTTGAGGAAGGAGCTGAGCTGCATTCTTTTTTGGCTCTTGTGTTTGAAAAATCAAATCTGTTTGTTTTAAACAAATTTGCTTTTATTGAATTCAAAGAAAACCTGCCTTTGATATTTAATCCATCTTTTTTATTTGTTTTGCCAGCTTTTCTTTTTACCAAAACAACCTGCCCATGATCCGTTAGCTCGTACCTGTCCTGGTCATCCTGGTTGTCGCTGTCGCTTGATGAGAATTCAGACCCATTGCTGTTTACTGTGTATATTTTTGGAGTAATTACAGTGTCATACTCCGAAAAAGTTACTGATTTTTTGATTTTTGGAGTGCCTGCTCTTGAAGAAGGTGTATTTGATCTGCTTGTCTGGTCACGAAGGATACTGACGCTTAGCGACTGCTTGAGTTTTGGTATTTCTCCCATGGCAAGGCCAAATTTAGGTACCAAAAATATATTTTTTTTTGGTTTTTTTTTGTTATATATACATTTAAATTTGAATTTTTGCCATTATCAACTTTAGAATATAGTATTAACAAACTTTGTTCACTCGCTGTTATTTTTAATTATCTCAGTTAAATGAAGACAGGCATTACTTCTACAGCGATTCAAAATAGCAGCAAATTCTAAAAAAAAAAAATAAAAAATAACGACGGACTTAACACTGTATTTTTTCGACAAAAATTTAAAAAAAAAAAAAAAAAGTTTGAAAATGTGATCAAAGCTATGCTGAATAATATAGCGTGTTTAATCAATTAAATGTTCCTTGATTATATAAGATATGTGAATGGTGCTTATTCCGCTTTTTTACAGAAAAACAAAAGATGCGGTTGTTATAACTAACTAATCCTTAGTGCGTTTCACTTTTCACATTTACTATATCTATGGCTTCATTGCCTGTTTTTAGTTTTTTTGAAGCAGGGGATTGAAAGTTGTTCATTCCTATAAGAGGGCTGTCAGTTGAAGGTCTAATGCGCACTATACCGTCTGAGCTGGTGGTGACGTTTGGTGTTTTGGACATTTCGGTCACACTGGGTAAGATAGATTGAGTGGGTGTAGCAGATGCATGCAAATCTTCGCTGGGTAGATCTTTTACTTGAGGGGTACTTTCAGTTACAAGCAGTTTTTTGTTGGTTTCTGGAAGGTAAAAGTATTTTTTCGATTTTGGAATGTTTTGCTTGATGGGCAAGTTTACCACAGTATTTTTGATTGAGTTTTCAATATCTTTTGAGTTGATATTGACCTTTGTTCCATCAACTTGTACTGTGTTATTTTCTTTTGTTTTGCTGCTATTCACAGATGTGATTTTACTGGTGGTATGTTTTCTGGCATTGCTGGGGTTACTTGATATGTCTAATGCTGACATTTGTAAAAGCCTTGTGACTTTCCAGTTTAGCTCATTGACAACCTGATCGGTATTAAACTGATTTTTGATGGAATCATCAAGCTTATTTTCTAGAATTTGTTGGTTGTGAACTAGCACTTTTATGTTTTGAGTAAGTAATTTCAATGTTTGCTTAGTTAAGTTTTGATCATTTGTTTGAATATCTTCAACAATTTTTAATAGATCTTGTGTTTGCTTCTGCACCTTTGAAAGCTCTTCTTTAAAAGACATTAGGGGTGTGTGTTTGATGATGGTTGTATAGGGATTTTTTTATTTGATATTCGATATTCGAACATTAGAATATCATAGCATGTTTACAATTTTAATTTTAAAACGATCATTTTATTAATCATATTTTTAAAAAAAAAAAAAAAAAATTTTAAAAATTTAAAAAAAAATAAAAAAAAAAATATTTCAGAACAAACAAGAAAATTTTTCATTTGAATCTTATTTCTTTTTGTTGCGGGCTTAAGGAAAAAACCATATACATTGTTTGTCATAGAGAGTTAATTAAAAGAACAACTTTAAAATTTTTATAAGAATTATATACATATATTCCTAGGTATGCAAATTCATGAGTGCATACACTCTTTTTAAAACAAAAAGCAAAGTTAAGAAAACTGGGTGAGCCTAGGACACAAGGTCATCTTTGTTTTTTTTGCCCTGTTTCTCAGCAGAACTAGAAGCTATTTATCAGTTTTTTTCTGATTTTATAACGGCACATTGAATTTTATGTAGATTGACTGCTGTTTGGTTGACCTTATAGGCAGACTTATCCAAACCTAGCTTTTTTCCTAGCTTAACAACAAAACCGTTGATGAAGTCAATTTCAGTTTCTCTCTTGTTGATCACATCTTGTCTCATAGAGGAGGAATTTCCACCACAATCAACGACACCAAATTGGTAAACCCATCTAGCCAGCTCTTTGATGTCGTCTTTGAACACACTGTCAACAACTGGCATTCCGTCTTTGTTTTCGTAATCAAACACTGCTTTACTGTCTGGATCACAGGAAAATACATCAACTACTTCTTGGACAATATCCTCAAACAAGGCCATGGTGCTTTCTTTATCCAAACCCAAATCTCCATTCATACAGTTAATTATGGATGTAATACCGTTAATGCAGCAGTTTACACAGAACTTTTTGATCTGGCCGACTAGCAGCTCTTGGTTCGACATGATTTTAACATCCAAGTCAATGTCTTTTAAGGTAGAGCACAGCTCAGAGTTTTTTATCATTTCTTCGACTTCTTTGTTACTTTGAATCTTATCTGTTTTGCTCAAATCGAATCCGTTAATTTGGGCAATCTTCAAATCCAAAAATCCAGCATGGTGGAACTCTGAAAAGTTGTTAGCAGCACCAAAAACAGCATGCCCGATGACACCTTGGAACACTTTGTAATTCTTTTGTTTAATTTCTGGGAAATTTTCGGTCAAGATCTCAAATGTTCCAAACCCGTTTTGAATTAATATGATGTTGGTCTTCTCATCGATTTTGTTCCAAATAGGTTTTAATGCATCAACAGATTGGAATGTTTTTGTGGTGATGATCAGGTTGTCAATGTGGTCTTCTTTAATGTTGTCCAAACTAGTGGTTAAATGGAAGCTTTCAGACACATCAACTCTGTTAGAAGCAAATTGCCTGTGGATTGTGAACTTTTGGTCGTACTTTTCTTTGAAAGCGTTGACTTTGGTTTCAGATCTTAAAATAGGAATGATGTTGTATAAAGGAAATTGTTTTTGCAGAGCATAAGCAATGATGGATCCCATTGATCCCAAACCAATGATGTGGAAAGTTGGAGTTAACATTTTTTTTTTTGTAGTGTGTATGGGTAAAAGTAAGGTACGACTTGTCTTTTGGGGTTTGCAAACCTTTATTTCTTTCAAGTATGTATAGAAGATAAGAAAAAATGGAGTTCAGACCCTGAAATTGCACACTTAGATAGGCTCTTTAAGTATCCCCATAATCAGATAAGACTGACGAATATATCTGTAGCCCATGTTAAAAACGAATAATTTATTTCAAAGACACATTTTTGTTATTCAGAACGAATAATTGCTACGAGCAGCGCTATTTTGTAGGATGATTATTCACTTTTTTAAACTTTTTTTTTTTTTTTTAACGATTTTCTTTTTTTATTATTATTTTATTTTGTTTGTTATTAGTCAGTATCACGGTTCGGTAAACATTCTCCAGCCATATGACGGGTATCACATGATTAAACTGTCTGCACTAATAATTTGATTGGGTTGAAATTATATGAGCATACACTGTAAATAAAAGTATGAATCAATTGAATGAAAAAAGGATGAACAAGAGAACAAAACGTTGGCTAAATAAAATAGCATCGGGGATACATATCAAAAAGGTACTCTACATATTGTGCAAATGATGCTTTGCCACACAGAAAAATTAACAAAAAAAATATAACGATTCATTCTTTTATTATGGTTTCCAGCATAAACTATAAACGCATTTATTCAATCTTGGCTAAAACACTCTTGGAAACAATGTCTCTGACAACGACCTTCAAAGAACCTTCTTTAGAAATCTCGTAAGAAATTTCACATCCCTTGCTACCAATAGAAGTGACAGGAGCAGAGGCCAGTAATTGGTCCTTGGCGAAAACCTTGTATCTGATGATTTCAGGTTCGTCATCAGAGTCGGTCCAGTCAGATTCATCTTCGTCAGCTTCTCTAGCTTCCTTTGGAGCAACTTCTTCTTCCTTTTCCTTGATTTCAGCAGAAGCAGTGTATAAAGACAATTGGAAGTCAGCAGTTTGCTTGTATAACTTGACCAATTTTCTGGCTGGCAATGGAGTATACTTGGCAAAAACAGGTTCGATTTCGCCTTCAGCATTCAAAACACCAATGTAGTTGTCCAAGTGTGGAACATCAATAGAGTGTTGGACTAATTGGTCTAATTCATCGGTTTCGTCGTCAAACAACAAAGCGGCTTGTAAAGCAGCACCGGCACAGTTCATTTCATCTGGATGTTGAGATTCGGTACCCTTGACCAAAGAAACAATTGAGGTGATGTCTTCATCGAATATGAAAGAAATGGCGTTGTTCAATTTAGGAGTGAAAGAAGAACCACCAGATAAAACAACAGAATCGATTTCTAATGGATCTAAACCAGCTTCGCTGATGGCGCTCTTTACCAAGTTAGACATCTTGTTTACTATTTGCATGATGGTCAATTCGTATTTCATTCTGTTCATGGAAGTGTGGAAATCCATACCTTGAGATAAAGAGTCAACACCAATAACAGCATTGGTAACGTTAGATAAGGTCTTCTTGGTAACAATGGCAGCTTGTTTTAATTTTTGCTTGGATCTAATGTCGTTCAAAGTGTTGGTTAACTTGTACTTGGATTCAAATTCTTTAGCTAAAGTTTGCATTAAAGCATGGTCAAAGTTTTCACCACCTAAATGGTTATCAGACTTGGTGACCAAGTTAGTCATAATACCGTTGTTTCTAACAGCAAAAACGGTAACAGTAGAAGTGAATCCACCAAAGTCAGCAACAACAACGTTCTTGTCCTTACCGTCTTTAGCGATTTTGTGTTCAACAGAAATTTTGGAGTCAGTCAAAGCTAATAAACTGGCAGAGGTTTCACCAATGAATTGAACAATGTTTAAACCAGCTAGCTTGGCGGCTTCCTTCAAGTTCTTGGTGGTAACTTCGCTGTTTATGAAAGATTCTGGAACACTTAAAATACATTTTTCAAAGTTGAAAGAAGTGTAGTCATCAGCAGCCAACTTTAATTGCTTGAAGTGGTTACCGGAAACTTCAACAACAGATTTCTTGACTGGAGAGCCAGCTTCAATTTCGTATTCAAAACCTGGAACATCGTTACCAATGTCAATCAACTTACAGGAGTCTTCGGATCTCTTGATTAAGTCAGCTGGAATAGTGGAAAACTTGTCAAATTGTAAGTAGTCTCTGAAGTTGATGATGGTGTTTTTACTGTTTCTGACTAGTTGCTGGATAGCTTGGCCACCGTGGTATTCGTTACCTTGCTTGTAGGACAAAGCAGTGTTGATAGATCTTTCACCGTCTTGGTTGGCAATGACTTCTAAAGTGGACTTTTTGTCTTGCTTGACAATAGCAATGGAGGATGTGGTGTTACCAAAAGAAATACCTAAAATTGGAGTGAACATTTTGCTTTGGGCTGGTGTAATTTTTTTTTAAAAAGAAAAATTTTTATTTTGGTTCTTGCTTCAGCTCTTTTTACTGTTTGCGTCTGTGAAGATACATTGCTGATAATGTTTATTAAGAGCCGTCCTAATGCCACATCAACCTACTGAAAACATCAAATCACTACCAATCAACTTGAAAAGCCATCTTTAAGTGACCATCTACATGTGAAGGCAATTAAAAAGTGCTCTCAGCTGTCGAGTGGAACAGGCGGAAAAGGGAAAAAAAATGAAAAAAAGAAACAAGACGCAGAAAAAGAACGCTAGCGACATGAACAATTCACGGTTTAATGCGTGAAAAAAGAAAAATTTGACAGTGGCCCGCACGTTGTTTCGAGGTTGTGAGCGGAAGACACCAACAGAAGCGCACGTGAGCGTCATTTCTTCCAAGCTGCAGCTGAATTTTTCTCCGATCAAATGTGGACTGGATGCCGCTCCAACAAAACGTGACTGGCTTGAATATTTGCCAAAACGTGACCTGGGCGCCATTTCAACAAAACGTGAGCAGCCCGGATTTGTTTCTCATGCGCCAACCAGGATCGTGAGTGCTCAGGCTGGCTTGAATTCAAGCTGGCAGCCGTTCTTTTCCAGCAAAGATATCAGGAGTAGATGCATGTAGATTCAACCAAAGAAAGAACAAGAAGCTGTTACAGCCGAAAAAGTACAGCTTGGAACCAACCTATTTTTCTTTTTGTGCACACAACGCACTATTCTTTGCAAAGCTACAATGAGCATGGAAAAATCAGCTTCGGTAGAGTCAAATGCGCAGTCAAATGACTTTGAAAACCTGCCTATGAATAAAAGACATTATAGGTACGATCTTTGCAGATTTTTAAGCGAGAAGAATTTTGACAGCATTGTCACCAGCGAGTTTGTTGATGATGTCCACATGAGTCCTTTTGATAGACCGCTGAACATCATCTTCACTGATGATCTTGTGTCCTTGAAAACAATCAAAAACATAAACCAAAAAGGCTGGGCTTCATGCAGAAGCAACACTGTTTTAAGAGAAGGGCTGACTTATTTTGAATATAAAATCAAGCACATTGACTTTGAACAGAAGTTTCATACAAGGCTAGGATTATCGCAAAGAACATTTCCTCTGGGCCAGCCTGTAGGCTCAGATCTGTACAATAGTGTTGGAGTTCGAGATTTGACTTTTGAAAGGGTTTATAACAGAAAAAGAGATCAATTTACGTCCACCACTCTTTTGCAAATGGATAGCAATGAACATATTGGGTTTTTAGTCAGTTTACCTCCGTTGGAAGAACACTATGCGTTTATAAAAAAGATGATACAATCTAAAATTGAAAATGAGTCTGATGAATTTGAACTGTTTCATTTAAAAAGATATCTAGACGACTTGAATAACAACGTTGTTCACAAAGAAAGAGTCAGCATTAAATACAAAAATGAATATTTTTTTGAAAGTCAAGATTATGTCACTAATGAGTTTTACAAAGAAAACGAAATCATGCAGCTTAAGTCATCTTTTGTAAAAATCTTCAAAAATGGAAGTTTTGTCGGGGATTTATCGAATGAGCACAACTGTCAGATCAATTCTTTTTTACCACCATTTGTTGAGATAAATTATGAGACCAGTAGATTTAAGGCATTATTTCACAGCTTGCTTAAAGAGAACGATTTCAAAAGCATTGAAAAGTTAATTCCTAGAAAGTATTACGACGACGGAAGTTTAGGCTATTATCCGACCATCTCGTTGTTCAATGATGCCTGCGTAGAAATATTAGGTTCTGAAGATGAGATGCAGTATTTTGATCGTGCAAATGAATATGTCCAAAACTGCGGTGAAGTACAAAATAAAGTTTTACGTGATTTGAAATATCGTCATAATGAAATGAAAATTGCAACATCTCTTTACGATCAAAAAGATATAGAAAAAACAAAGCAAGACAAAGCAGCTGAACAGCAGCTGCCATCTTTTGCGGAGGGCACTGCTCCAAAGGCTGAGCAAAACGACGTTATGGATGTCGAAGGCAGCAATGCTCAAAAGGCTGAGCAAAACGACGTTATGGATGTCGAAGGCAGCAATGCTATTTAGGGCATGTGTATTCTCAATACAAGTGCTAAAAAAAAAAAGCGCTTTGTTTTTGTAGCAACGCAAAGCTTTAAATGTACTAGATTCAGTGCCATAGACGTTGTTTGTAATTTAACAATTATTTAATTTATGTATATTATACCCAGTAACCATGAACAGCTGAGATTGCTCACGTGAGTAGTCCATGTTTATTATGGATTTGCAATACAGAAAAAAAAAATAGACATATAAACTCGTACCCATAGAAAAAAAATATGTATATATGTGCACATGAGTGAGAAAGATCACTTATGACATAGAGTATCACTGCATGATGTATTGCATGACACTGAAAATGCAAGATGAATATGTAAAGTAATAAGAATTAACTAGATCCCCAGCGAATAGATAAAAAGGCTTCTTTTTTTTTTTAGTAAACCCAAACTTTGCTAACAGTTCATACGTTTACAAATTGTTGTTGAAAGATGTCTGAAGAATTGTTAAGCGATGAAGAGAACATAGTTGTGAGCAAAAAGTCAGCAAAACTGAAACCCACCTTGACTGTGAAAGATGAAGAAAACAGCGATGAAAATGAGCAAATCAATATAAACACTAAAAAAAGAACTTTTCAGCAGTTATCAGAGAGTGAGGTAAGCGACGTTGACGAAGACGTGGAGCTGAAAAAACGGAAAATTGAAGAAGAGCAAGAACAAGAGCTTTTAAGGCAACAGGAGGCAAAAAAGAAGCAGGAGGAGGAAGCCAATAAAAACAGCAAACAGCAATCAGGTTATGCTTGGGAAGACAAAATTCAAAGACCTTGGGACATAGTTGGTGCCGAAGATGACGAGGCTGCGCAGGATCAACAGCTTTTGAGCAAAATCATGCACATCAGAGATAAAAAACAAGCAGTGAATACCACTGCCTTGCAAAGAGGTATTATCAGATCAATGATCATAATCATAGACGTTTCGCAAACAATGGAGGAAAAGGATTATAGACCTACAAGATTCCAAAATGTTTTAAACAACACCATACAGTTTATACAAGAGTTTTTTAATATGAACCCAATTTCTCAACTAGGTGTAGTGTCGCTAAAAGATGGGTTGGCTCATGTTATTTCACCATTGGGTGGTTCTCCAAAAACACATATTGATGCATTAATGAAAATGAAGCACGAAAGAATAGAGCCTAGGGGATTTGCGTCTTTGCAGAATGGTTTGGAGCTTGCCAGAGGAATGCTGATGGATGTGTCTGCCCATTGCACCAAGGAAGTGGTATTAGTTTACGGTTCTTTGAGTAGCACTGATCCGGGGAACATAATGGACACTGTAATGGTTTTGAAAGAACAAGAAGTCAGAGTTGCTATTATCGGTCTAGTTGCTCAAGTCAACATTTGTGAAAAAATTTGTAAAATAACGAATATGTCAGACACACGTTACTATAACGTTGCAATGAATGAGCAGCATTTTGCGGATTTGCTGATGGAAAGAATCAAGCCTTTGCCATTGGCTGAAGGCAGCGAGTTCTCTTTGATTAAAATGGGTTTCCCAACAAGAATCATTGATTCAACACCGAGCTTTTGTAGCTGTCACTCTAAGCTTAACAGAGGTGGCTACTACTGCCCAGGATGCAACTCAAAAGTATGCAACTTACCTATTCAATGCCCGTCATGTGAGCTGATGCTTATTTTGTCTACGCATCTTGCAAGATCATACCATCACTTGGTTCCATTGAAAAACTTTCAAGAAGTGCCAAACGAGGAGATTGAAAAAGGCTTGATTCCTAAATATGCAAACTGTTTTGCTTGTAAAAGAGGTTTCCCATTGCTTAAAAGAGTAAACTCAAGCAAATTGTTAAGTACAATGAGATATAGATGTGAAGATTGTAAAAGAGACTTTTGCATGGAGTGTGATGATCTAATTCATACATTGCTTCACAACTGTCCTGGATGTGAATCCAAAGTTTCTTTATAAAGCCAAAAGAAAAAAGTTGAAAAAAGAATACATGATAGCTTTATTTGTATTCTAAATGCTCATGTATACATATATATATATATAAAGTTTTGATATGAAATGTATTTAGTTACCAATTCCTGGAAGGTTATATGAACTTTATTAGCAATGTTAAACGGTATCACGTGTCAACAACACGAAGCGCAGAAGAGTAACATTTCTTTTTTTTCACTCTTTTTATTTTTTTTTTTTTTTGATACATATTCTATGATTTGTTTAAGCAGGCAAAGAAAGATGATCAAAAGACAATTATTCTATTTGAAGATTTATGCTAGGAAAGAAAAGTATTAACAAAACCAAAAACAAATTCAAATCAGCATTTCTATATCCTGAGTTTTCATACTTGTTAAACATCAAAGATAAATTTTTGGACTTTTTGTTTTTGAATAGAATTTGAAAAATGACCGCTTCACATATGCAATGCGACTTGAACATTCCTTTTCCACAAAAGGCCGATGAAAATAGTTTACAGCAGCTAGAGCTACTGCTACATACACTGATTGAATTGAATTATACACATGTAGCTATAAATAAACAACTGAAACCAGAAATGTATTTTCAGCCTAGTAAGAAGCAAAAACAATTAATGAACCAGCAAGAACAGCAAAAGCTTGAAAACTATAATTTAAAAAGCGATTTAGAGCTTTTTTTTAAGCACTTTTCTTTGATAGAAGAAAAATTTAAGTCCAAGCAACTTAAAATATTTTCAAGAGTCACTGTGGAAATTGAAGATCCAAATCAGCTTGGATCTTTGTTTATAAACTTAAATTCTCCTAGTGCAAAGAACAGATTTGACTTAGTTGCCATCCTTCCTTTGTCTGAAAAAGGGCTGTCTTTTTTAACTAATAACAACGGTGCTAGCAGTAATAGCACAAGTATAGATATCTTAACATTTGACTATGGAAATTACTTTAACGGATTCCATTTAAAGCACAAAACGATGAATGGAATAACTAGAAGAGGGATAAAAGTTGAGATTTTATATTCTTCAATCTTCAACATAAGCAACCAAAGCAACTTGAAGTTTGTGAATAACTCTAAGCAAGTGATCAGATGCTGCAGAAAAGGCATAAAAACGTGCATTGTCAGCTCAGGAGCCTCTCAAAGCATACATTTGAGAGGCAAAATAGCCATTGAGTCTATATTGAACTTTTTAGGTTTAAAGGCTGATGTATACAGCAGAATGCTTAAAGAAAATCCAGTTAGTGCTTTGCTAAATGGCAGATTAAGAGTTAAAAGCTATCAGCAAACAATTGCTGCAGGAACTAATGTGATGCTTAAGGATAATGAAATTGAAAAAGATGGATTTGAGGTTATTAACGGATTCGTAGTTTCCAAAAATATTCAAGAAAACTTAGAACATTTAGAGCCATCTAAAAAGAAGCTTAAAAAATAGATGTAGTATCAAAGTAATCTTTTGAAAAGTTATGTGAAAAGAGTATATATTTTGTTTGTTTGTTTTTAAAATAAAAACAATTGCATACTGTGTATTTAAGTTTTATTAATGTAAAAAAAAAAATGGTAATGTTTGTGTTGTTGAACCTTCATGCAATATTGGTACTTGAGACTGTATACATATTGCAATTTTATAATGAAGCAGCGAATAAATTTATGTTTTTATTTTAAATTCAGATAAAATTAAAAGCTTGGGAATAAACTTTTATTGTTAGTTTTTGTAGAAAAAGGAAACAAAAACAAAGTATATTTTCATTAATTAAAAACTATTTTTTTTAACAAAGGCAACATTTTTTCATTTTCCTCTTTGTTTATACAAAATGTAGTGCTCGTTTATATATATGATATGATTTTATCTTATAGCTAGTCAGATATTAAAACACTTTACATGAAGAAAAAGTACTGTAGACTGCCTATGTATTTTTTTTTTTTTTTAATTGCTTGAAACAAATATAAAAATATATATAATCAAAAGCAACTAGAAATGTGTTAAACATTAATTTAAAACCATGTTTAGAAATTCTGCAATTAATAAAATCTCTAAGCTAGCTCCTGTTTGAAAAGAAAGATCATTCAAAATAACAGAGCTTTTGATTTTAATTAGAGCAAAAGAATAAAGTAGTATGCCTGCTAACAACGGAACGCAGCCAATCATATTTCTGAATGTACTGATTTTGATCTGTACTATCTTGAAACTATTTTCAACGTTTCCTTCAAACGGCAAGTGTAAAAATAATTTAGAAGCAATTAAAGCAATATCACAAAAGGCAACAATCAAAAAGACTATGTGCAAGTGTTTTAATTGGGTCATTTTAAACACAGCTTCTTGATTAGAAAAAATATCCAAAAAGCTGTTGTGTGCGTCTATTTTCATATTATAATCATCGTCATAAATTTCTTTTTTCCATGATCTCTGGACATATTCTATAAGTATTTGGTCAAAAGACAAATTTTCCAAAAATCTGTATTCCAATTTCTGCAATGATTCATTGGTGCTAGCTACTATTTTTTCAACAATAAATTTAGACTTTTCAGGCTTGGACATTTCCATGCAAATAACTTCTTGCTGGAAGTAACCCCAAGGTGGAAGTCTGTCAATGTGAGATATCAGCTTACATTGAGAAACTGCTGATGAAATTAGTTCAAATTGATTATCAACTAGCTCAAGGGCAGAGTTCTCGTTGAACATAGGAAAATCAATTCTGAACTCAAAATGGTTGTATGGCTCGTCTGATAGCGGATCGTATTCAACACAAGTAACTTCGTGTGCTTTTTCTTTTTCAGAAACAGGCCCTCTAAAATCTTTGTGAACATACAAAAACTTACCAGTAATTTTATGCTGAAGCAAAATAGTATCTGATCTCTTTACAACATCGTAGTCTGTGTTAACTTTTGAGACATAGCTTTGTCTCAATTTACGGTTTCCAGGAAGAAGAATCCATTCATTCATTTGATCTTCTTGGTCAAACACTGTAACTTGTTGCTCGCCTGATCCTGTTTGCAAAGTAGCATCATGAGAATGCAAGTATCCACCCAATGAATCAGAGTGTCTTATCAAAACAGTGTCCATGTATCTTATTTCTTTAGGAACACCTATATTAGCGCCGTCTAAATTTTTAACTGAGTTCAGAGTTATTTGAGAAAGGGTAGACATTTGAGTCAAATCAAAGTTTTTTTCATCAAATGTAAATTCATTAATAAACACCTTTAACACTACCACATAAAAAGATAAGGCTACAGTCAAAAAAGTAAAAATTTTAAATGCAAGTGCATAGCAAATCAGGTAAGCTGTAGAAAGGTTTAAACAAAATTGATCAACAGATATGATTCTCCAAAACCAGGAACCTAGAATCCATAGTCCGCAAATAGCATTCATCAAGGAAAAGGGTTTTAATGATATGAAAAACCCAAATATTAAGCCTGTTATCAAAACATCTTTGATGTCTTTGATTTTGCTGGTGAAATACTTGTTTAAATGAATTAGCAGTGATAGAAGTAAAATGTTGGACAAAAGCTCGATGTTCAGCAAACCATCAAATTCTTCCTTGATAAAAACTCCATTTGATAGGTACAAAGCTGTGAGCTGGGCAAAAGGTATTAGTAAATCTTTGCAACTTTTCACCTGTAAATATTTTCCAATTAAAAACACTAAAACAGAAAAAAAGAAGGTGTTAGCATAGCCATTGAAGACTGCAATCTGGTCTACTGTGTAGACTTTTGGTATGCTTGAGGAAAAGTATGACGAGAATCTGTTGAATAATGTAATCATTTTGCAGTTGATAAAAAATAAGAAAGGTGACTTTCCTTTTGAATTAGACAAGAAAAAATCTATGTGCTTGAAAGAAAGATAGCTTTCAATGTTTGTCAAAAACCCATTGGCTTTTGGTACCGTGAGCTCCTTGTTGTACAGAATGTAGAAAAGAGCATATAAAGGAACAATGAAAAGTCTCAAAGTGGAAATGCCGTTTTTTCTGTACTCATTGTAAAACTTGTTTAAGTCCAGACTCTTAGCCTCGCCTTTGTGGGGTGGTGCTTCAAGGTAGTTTTCCAGCAGAGCAGATGCCATGGTGTGAAGCGCTGTTTAGGTACTGTATGCTTGATTTTGCTGGTTCTGGTGCCTATTTTTTTTTTATTATTATCTGTGAACAGAGTGCACACCCTCACTAAACAGAGATGCACTGCCTATAATGCCCCAGACCTGAGTCTAATCCTTAAAAAAAAAAAAAGAAAAATTAAATCATACATATAAAATTTTTTTTTTAAAGTTCTTACTCTTTGTTTGTTTATTTTCACCTGGTAAAATCTATTTTTGGTGTCACCGCTGGGCAACAATGCGGACTCAGGAATCATCCATCAAGTGGGTCACGTGTCCACTAAAGCCAGGCTCAACCATGCTGCCTTTGCAAGAGAGGTGATTCTGCTGGCAGGCTCTTCTGCGGAGTGGCCATCAGAGAGAGTTGAAATCCTTGATCAGAGCCCCCAGTTTCTTCATCAGCACGTCTTTTTCAGCCAGCTTTTCTTTTTTCACCGCCTCGACAGCCTCCAGCTCCTTGGACAAAGCCGTGATTCTCGAGACCTGCTCGGCCTCCTCCTTTTCATCTATGGCATCAGGAAGAAGGTCTATAAGCTTCAGTGTCTGGCGGGATTTGATGATCAGGTCGTTGCTCAGCTCCTCGATGTTCTGGTCAAACTGTTTTTCGTCAAAAGTGTCTGTTTCAGGGTCTCCGTTGAGTTTATGTTTGTTGTTGATATACGTCAAAGAAAGCAAAAACTGCTCTAGCAGCTGGTCAATCAGAATTTGCAGCTGTGTCAGCCTGTCGACTTCCTTCTTTGGCTCTTCGCTGAAATTTGTTTCGGTTGCGCTGTTTAGATTTGACTCTGTGCTGTCGGCGCCTGGCTTCTGTAGACTGGTGTTATCTCCGGAATCAACTGTGTTTTCCATGCTCATTGCGCAAATACGGCGTTGCTTGGGTTAGCTTAGGTGCCTGTGGATGCTGGGATGGTTGTTCTATGCATTGAAACTGCAGGAGTCTTTGTTGCTATGAACAAGTTTCATAATGACCATTGGTGAATAAGTAGCAAACGTGAAAAAAAAAGGAGCGAATTGAAAAAAATAGTAATAAAAATATTAATAATCCAGCGGGAGATGAACAAGTAACCGCCTATTTCTGTATGTAGCGCGTATACAGGCTACATTATAGAACATGCTGCCAACATTATTTACTAGTAATTCACTGTTTTCAAACGGCTGATGTTGAAAAGTTTGACTTTAGGTAAGAAGAAAGAAGATTCTTTCTCTCCACAGCAGCATTCTAATTTAGTTTCAAGTACCAGGTTTTTTTCTGCTTTTCTTATTATTTTTTTTTTTTTTGGTTTCAAGTGTCTGAGTTATGATAAAGAAACAACCATTGACCACCAGAGAGGAAAACAAAATGTCTATATCAGCCACCAGAGAAGATAACATAGTGACAGCCGCAGTGCTTTTGAAGCAGTACCATGACTTGCTGGTTGAAATCAACAATCTTACAGATACGGTGAAGAAATATAAGTTGTATTTCAGCGACGAGCTGCCTTTAATAGACCAGGCTAGTAATATTCAGCATTCAAAAACAGTTTTTACCGAAATTATGTTTTTGAACAATAAAATCGTTGAAAATAAACAAAAAGTTCTTGAGAGCTATGAAGAGCCCACACTTAAAAACAGAAAACAGCCTTCAGTCCCTAAGGAAACAGAGGAAAAGTATACCAGCGAGACCATTGATCTAAGTGAAGAACATATTGTGCTAACCGATGCTATTATAAAGCAGTATTCCAGCTTGGATTTCTCAAAAAGACAAATGAATAAAAAAATAGTTAACGAAATTAAAGCAAAGTATCAAAAGCTGCTTCTGAAAAACATCAATGAGTTAATGAGTATCAAAAAGAAAATAGAGTGCCTGTAGATAAACGTGTGAGCAAATTTTGGTTTATTGGTATGCACACACTGCTTTGATATATGTTGAAATTTTTAAAGGTATTGGAGCACAATCAACAATCAAAAATAGTAGTCAAGGTCTCTATTTTCTGTTTTAGCTGGTTTACTTAAAAAAGAAGCAAAAGACAAGTTGCATTTTGTTTTGATCATGTTTTTTTATTAAATTTTTTGCATAGACGTTGATTGTTCAAAATAACACTAAATTAATAAAAAAGAGTGTTGGTTAAAACTTAAAAAACAGTTTTTTAGTGGTAATGAGGCATTTCAAAAACTGTTTTTAGGTTTACATTTATTAACCAGCTGATGCCGTTTGACTATATATGTCTTGTATTTTAATACTTAGCCTATTAAGTTTTCTTTTTTTTACAGGATTATTGACCTAGTAATAGCAAAATAAAAGATGTAAGCATTAACACGCTTCGTTTATTTTCCAGAAATTGTAGAAAAAACGCTGAGGCCATTAGATTTAGCATATGTGCCTTAAATTCAAATTGGCGCTCACCTGCGTTGTAATGATATCATTGAGCTTAGAGAAGTAGAAACAAATTATTTATACCTAGATTATTTCTTTAAAGAATTTTGTTTACATAAGGTTTACATATTGTTATTTGATGATTGTTCAAATCATAAGAATTATATGTCACATCTGGTGAACTTTCATAGCAATGTAATGTCTTACTAACAGCTGTGCCAGCAAGCATGATCCAGAAAAGCCGCAAAACTCTTAAGCTGTAATGTTTTAGCATAGTTTTTATTAATTTTGTTATTTTTCTTCTAATCTATAAGTCAATCATTGAATAAGAGCTGATCAGCATGATGATATTTTGACCTTCTGGTATGATTGATTTGTTTAAATCTTTGCATTGGATAAATCTAAAGTTTGTAATATCACGTGAGAAGACCTAATTAGGTTAGCTACTAGTATAATTTGGTTAATTAAAAAAAAAAAAAAAAAAAAGCTTCATTATAATATGCAGTGCCAAGTGATTAACTTCTTATAGACAGTGAAATAAGCATCTCATCTTGAGAGAACAAGTAAAGTCCAAAATAAAAATCTATACTGCGCAAACCAGAACAAGAACTCTGTTTTCAAAGAGTTACCTCTTGCCTCAAAAAAATAACAAAATGGCTAACAAAAGAAGGCCAAAAAAAACTGTTGTGCCTTATAGAAAGTATGTTGCTGGTGTTGGCTACTCGACCAACAAGTACACAGTAAAAGATCTCAAATTGATGGGTGGTTTTCAGATTGCGCAAGATGCTGATGTAGACGAAATAAATGCTTCAATGGGTAGTATGAAAGTAGATGAGCCCTGCTATGAAACAAAAAAAGGCAACATCCTCCCCATTGAGCTGTATGGGAAAATCCTTGATTATGCTATAGATATGGACAATGATGAAAACTTCAATCCAAAAAAACCTCAGATGGACACAAAAGCTAGGTTTGTTAACAAAAACTATGCACTAGTAAACAAAGCATTTTACTACTTGATGGTCCCAAGGCTTTATGATACACCACATTTGACATCAAAAAACTTCATCAAGTTTATAAATGTGTTGGATAACGACAAAAAGCTAAAAAAAAACTTGAAAAAAAATAAAGAAAACATACTACAGCCATACAATCTTTCTAACTTTGTAAGCACATTAGACCTGTCAATGATCATCCAATCTGGAAAAAACAGTGTAATTTCAAAGCTGTTGAGAAGATGCTCCAGCAATTTGTCGGAGTTTATTGCCCCTCAAACTTCCTTTGGTACGCTGAGCTTAACGACTTTGAAGTCATGCTCGAACTTGGAAACTTTAAATTTGCAACTGGTTGCTGAGAAAGTTGACCTTAACGAGCTTTTTCCTGCTTTGAACAAGTTCACAAAGCTTAAGAGCTTAGCATTGCCAAGAGCGTCTTTCAATTGCGATTTATTAGCGGAAAACTACACATTGAGAAAGCTTTCTTTTGACCATGACGCAATTTGGCCTCCTAGCCTAGAAGATGTCACACTCAGCGGTAATATTACAAACGATTTTATTGAGCTGTGTTTTTTACCGGTGAATCTCAAAAAGCTCTCTATTTCACATTGCCCGTTGTTAGACGATGTTTCCATTTACAAAATATTAGACAGATGCGGCGCAACCTTAGAGTCAATTAGCTTTAACTATCCATTGTCCAAATTAAGAAGTGATTCATTGGATGATGTTTTGAGATACTGCACCAGCTCTTTAAAAGAAATGTCAATTCTTGCTGACAACATCTCAAAGTACTTTTTTCTAGACGAAACGCATGTAGCCACTAATTTAAAAACGATGACTATCCTGTGTTCAGGGTCTTTAAGCCAGCTTAACAAGATTCATCCAGATGACATAACAATTGCGCTGATTGAAAACAGATTTCCAGCTTTGAAAACGTTATACATATCAATGAGGATAGGCTGGGATATGAACTCAGACGATGTGGAGGATCTTATATCGGTATTTGATGACCAAGGAGGCTCTATATATATGATATACTAACGCATCACGGATTCAAAAAGCTGGAAAAAAAATGAACTAAAGTTTAAAAAAAAAAAAAAAAAAAAATGTTAGAACCACAGCATGTTAGCACGAATATAAGGGATATCCATTTTCTTCAATTGCTAGTTGATTGCAGTTCAGTTATTAAAAACGAAAAGAGGCATTATGAGAACTGGGTAGTTGCAATAGTAGGTTCCGATTCAGTAGTTTAGTATAAGAACAAAGAAAACCAAAAACAAACCTCATTCAAACAATGGTAGCCCCTAGCAAGTTGAAGTTTTTCAAATTTGATGTTTCTAATCAGGTCTTTTATCAAACGGAACATACTTTTTCCATAGTTAATCTAAAGCCTATAACACCGCATCATATTCTGGTCATACCAAAAAGACACTGTAAGCAGCTTTACGAGTTGAAAAACGAAGAGAAAACTGATTTTTATGACACCGTGCACAACCTATACAGATTTATTAGATACTTGACTGGTACAAACGGGATCAATTTGGCTATCCAGGACGGTGCCATATCAGGGCAATCAGTGCCACATGTCCATGCGCACATAATACCTCGTTTTGAAAAGGGAAACATGGGTGATGGTGTTTACCGTCTTTTAAAAGGAGAGCACAGGAGTGTTGATAAAAACAACAATGTTTTCAAGCCTGATGCTCCAATAGAGCGTAGAGAAAGGAATATGGATGAAATGATAGCAGAAGCAAAATACTTAGAAACTCAAATGGAAATGTGGTTAAAACTTCCAGAAAAAGACAAGGACACCCAATTTGTCGATGAGCCAACTTTGGATGAATCAAGCACAGCAAAAAATTAGGCAAGGTTGTTTACAAGGGGGGTTTTTTTTTTAGAGCACATGCTGGTTGTTAATAGAGTTTATATACATATTTACATGAAATTTCAAAATGATAAGACTTTAGGGATGAAAACCCTCCACAAGTCTAATATTAACAGTATTTTAGGTCCAGCATTAGACAATTATAATAATGTGGCAAGGCTTTGAAATTGAAACAGAAAGGTATGTATTTTCTCACTGTTCTTGGTTCTTGTTCAGGTTCTAAAAAACACCCTTCTGCGTACCTGAAATTATTTAAATTCTTGTGTTTGTTAGCCCTTCTTTGGCTTCCCATTCTTCTAATTGCTTCAAAGCTTCTTCTTCCTTTTCTTTTTCGGCTTCCTTCAACTTCTTGGCAATATGAGACTTTGTTTGAACTTTTTGGTATTCCTTAATCATATCGTATTCGCCAAGTCTGAAGTATTCTAATTGTGTCAAAATATATTTTCTTATGTTGATAGGAACATTTTTCTTTTTCAAGTCTTCTCCCTTGTATGAAAATAGTTTCTCCCAGCTGTTTTCGTAAATAGATTCCGAGTAAGCATTGGCATCTCTTCCAATTCTATTCAAAAATGTTTCCACGTCAGGTATTTCAGCTGTTGGTTCTGGAATCGGACGTGCTGCACGTACAGGAAATTTAGGTCTAACAACGTTTGCAGTTTTGAAACCTTGCTTGTTAATTATAAAAGGTAGTGTTCTGATTTTGGTTTGTGATGACAGCATTTCTGTTGTTCTTTATTTATGGAAAACGGCTATTTGAGAAGAAAGAAAGGAAAAAAAAAAAAAAGTTTCTTTAAAATATCTAAAAAAATCACTGATGATCGACCTGATTCTATTTGGTGCAAATAAGAAAGCCTTCCTGATATTCTGAATTAGGTTTTTTCTGTTTTTTTGGTTATTGGGTTTTTTCAAGTTTCTT
The DNA here is from genome assembly GCA_030573555.1 of Hanseniaspora hatyaiensis (nom. inval.). Classification (NCBI taxonomy): domain Eukaryota; kingdom Fungi; phylum Ascomycota; class Saccharomycetes; order Saccharomycodales; family Saccharomycodaceae; genus Hanseniaspora; species Hanseniaspora hatyaiensis (nom. inval.). The sequence continues at coordinate 85,222 of JAJMDM010000003.1, forward strand.
CTATGTTTTGTTTTCAAGTGAATTAAAAGTAATATAAAAAAGTTAAGATTGAACAAATTTTTTGTAAAAAAGTTTTTTTTTTTTTCATCTTCCAAAAGAAAAAAGAAAAAAAAAAAAAAATCCGCAGAAGACCAAAGTTTTTACCAGCACAAATAACAGCATTAAAAAAAATTTTCTTTTGTTTCACGTGACATAAGCCTTTTACATGCTTTCTAAACATTTTGTTTACTAATGTTCTTTAAGCTTTTCTGAAAAGCAGCTAGCTTGTCTTAATGATTGGCAATACTTGTACTCGTTAAGAATTAAATATATGCAAAACACCAGTTATAAAATACGTTGAGTAGAATGAGTACAAGTGTTAATAAACTTGTTTTAGACGAGCTGCAATGGAAGTCTCCAGAGTGGATTCAATACTTTCAAGGCTTAAACAGCAATAATGTGCTAGAATACTTCATGGAATCTCCGTTTTACCTGGAGTCAAACAAAAAGGAAATCTCAAACAACCAGTTGATTAAGATGCAGAGTTTAGAAGGTGTAGACAACAGTAATGTCAACGAAGAGGAATTAATGAACAATAATGGAACCACTCCGGATGTTGATAGAGCTGATATATTAAAAACACTGCCTTATCACATGGAGCTACACAAAACCTTGGTAAAATTCAAGCAAGGAATCGAATTCATACTATTAGCTGTGAACGAGCCTAATAACTGGATAATAAGACAACAAAGCAAGGAAACAGTGATAAATGTGCACCAGCAGGCAAATGTTATTTACAGTGTGATTAATGAATACTACATCATAGGGAGCAATGTTTATATGGCACCAAGACTTGGGGATGTGATAAACAGCAGGCTTTTGAATTGCAGTTATTTTTTAAATGAGTCGTTGAGCAAAATTAGAGAGATGTCAAATGGTTTTACAATAAAAAAAGGTTTTGGTTTTAATAAAGAAAGCCTTCAGGAGCATCAGGCCAGAGTGAAAAAAGTTAAAGATGCTGATCAGGCTAACAAGAGCAAAGAAAACTCGCAAGCAAGGTTCAAAAACGAAGATTTGGCTCAGGTTGACAAAATGTTGGCAAAATGATCTTTGATTAAGTGGTTTTTTTCAGGTGTTGGGTACTTTGGAATATATATTTTTTTATACTTATACAAGCTTATGGACTTACATTTAATATGCTTTAAATCTGAAGTCTTCATCTGTCTGCGCCTTTATTTACTAGTCACGTGAAAAATTAAAATTAGCACTTTATAGCAAACTATGATTTTAAATTTTTTTTTTTTTTCATGTTTAATTATGTTCAAAATTTTCTTTTTTTTTTTAAAATAATACTTATTTCTCTAAATTGATTTAACACCTATAGTGTTAGGGTAAGAACATCATAAAGCTATAAACCAAGAAGATATAGATATAACTATTAGTACAACTTTAAGCTGAATAAAAGTAAGTTTATATACAGTTATTTACATATATATTTTTTTATATTCATTCATCATTTGGCTTAGGTGGAGTTTCTTATTATAAATCATTTTGAACAATTGCAAATTTACAAAGAAATGTCTGAAAAAAACGAACTTTTGACTGGTCTACAGAGTTTAAAAACTAAACTAACATCTAGTAGCACAAGCAATATACCAGCTGTAAGTATTTTAAGTCCAGAAGATCTGGAACCAAGCATTGTTAAGAAAATAAAACTAAATGACGGGACATCCAGAAGTAAAACCCCAACACTGTCGTTTCAAGCCAAGCTTCAAGAGGCTGAAGCAGCTCAAATAGATGAAAATGGAATGCCTTTGGACAACACACACTTGAATACGAATATTTTACTAACGGGAGAGTATTTAAAGCAAGTGCATGACGCTGATCCCAACATGATTGTAAGTTTCAAAGATATACTGCAACACTTAAAGCTTAATGAAAACGAGTACAGAGGTCTTTATAATACTTTGGTTGTTGGTACTGACAAAATTACATTTATGGTGAACGTTTCTGAAGACAACAGTACTGAAACAAACGAAATCATAGAAAAGAAGAAAGTCACTGATGACAATGATGAAGTATACCAAAGATATCCAGGCTATTTCATGTACAATGCAATTTACAGAATTAATAACGCTAAAGATCTCTTGCAATTTGTAAACGATCAGCCAACATATAAAGGAATTCCGGTCAAAGATTTGAAGGATGGATGGCCGAAGTGTAACATCACAATCAATGAGCTTGAAATGGCAGGAAAGTTGATCGTTTTAAGAACTAAAAAAGATAACACGCCAAGATACCTTTGGAGAAACAATTTCAAATTCTCTAACAGAGTCAAAGAGCAAATTATGAAAGACTATGCTAGACAGGAAGAAGATTCAAAAAGAAGAAGAATTGAGCAAAACAGCAGTCAGGCTAGCGGACAAAATAATAAATATAAAAACATGAACAGAAGGGAAAAAACAAGAACAAATCCATTCCAGCTATTTATTGATGAGGAGTTCATTGATATGTGGGAAGACACCAAGTTGCCTTCAAGACAGGAAATTCCAAGAAAGCTTGAGGATTTGGGATTGAAACCTGCATCTATTGATCCTTCAACGATTATTAAAAAGGGTACTATCACTAAAGTTGATGTTAAAAAGAAAAGAGCTAGAAGATCAAAAATCACTAACACACATATGGCTGGTTTGTTAAAAGATTATAATACATAAAAGCTATATAATTTTGTTATGTAATAAAAGAAAATGACCATAGACATGTTGATCAATGTGTATACAATTGCCGAATCTACAGTGGATAGCGTGTACTTGCATGGCAAGTTAATGATATAGAAAGAAACAACTTTATCAAAAAAGGTCATGTCATTTTTGGTTCTGGTCATATATGATTCAAAAGAATACAGGCTAGGTTGCTCACTGCTGTTGTCTGTTTTTTGGCGTGGCTTTATAGGGCAAAGGTATTTGCAGTAGATGTTGTTTTGAATGGTTTTGACATCAGCACTGTTGGTGCTTGGTGGAAGAGCATGGGTCATGATATATTTTTTAATTGTGTTTTGTGAAATAGTAATAAATGGCTGTGCCCTCGCAATGACTAAGACGGTGTGAATGGTCCCAAATACTTTTTTTTATGTATATGAGATTTTAAAAAAAAATAAAAACTAGCCATAAGCAATTTTCTTGGTTTAGCAAGCCAGGCGCCTGATAATTACACTTGTCTTCAGTTCAAACTTCCAGCCAATAACTTACCATGCTGTTTCAGCTTTCAAAAAAAAAAAACAAAAAAGCTTTTAAAGAAAGTATGTGCTTTGGCTGCTCCTTATTTATACATGAAAAAGAAGGTGAGCTGTCCAGCGATACTTTACCAAATTCAAAGCTTTATCAGTCTCAAAAGACGCCCTTTAGAGTTTTTAATGTCTCATTGATTCGGATAATAGATCAAAAAGCTATAAACTCTTGCCAGAAAAAAAAAAAAGACTCAGTTAACAGATCTTCCACCCTTTGTTAAAAAGAACTGGGATCTGTATGCTGCCTTCCCTTCGCAGGCACTCCTTTGTCTTCGCTGGTGTCAACGCTGTTCAGAGTCACGCATACTTTTAGGCAATCAGTTCACCCCATAGATGTGGTTGCTGGCAAAGAAAAAGAAAAAAAGTGAAGTTAATACACATCATTGCATTTTCTTTCTTTTGTTTGCCTTTTCTGGACCCCAAGAAAAAATAAGCTTTAGTGCGTGCTCTTTGCCGAGGCAGCGAACGGATGAAATAATCCATCAATTGATTAAATAAAACCTGATTCTTTTGCGGGAAAAAAAAAAAAATCAGGCAAAAGTATCCTGCCGAATATGCATTTTTCGGCTGTAAGCTTCGCCTGCTTTAATTGCAGGGAGGCGCCTTTAGTGCGTTCGCAATGGTGAGAGTTCCCCCATTGTCGTGGGTGTGTAAATATGCAGGTGTTAGCAGCGATCTGTCACAGCATTGATCTCAAAACGCTGATTGCATTACGTCTGCATCTAAATCTAAGGGATCTCTGCTTTTTCTTGGGGGCAACGCCTGGGTAAGCAAAATCTTCTCTTGCAAGCCAAAGAGTAGCTATCCTGAACTGCAAACGTGACTAAGCTTTGTGGAAAAAACGACGCTGAGCATGATGTTTAAGCACCCAAAAAAAAAAATCGGTCACTTGAAACAGCACTCGCCATAGCGCATAGTGCAAAGAAGCACACCAAGCACTATTCTTTCACTACTGCTGCCTAGACAATGTTCGCTGCGTGCTGTGGTTCTTTAGCCAAAATACCCGCTTCCTGCAGGTGGATGCTATATGTTGTGTGAATCACTTGCGATGGTGCTTTCAAAAAAAACTGGTAGCAACCACCACCCGTCAAGGTGTGTTCACTACGCTTGTTTGGGTGCATCAAACAAGTCCAAAGCCAAATTCAGGCAATATCAGGTATCGCCACACTCAAAGGGATTGGGCTTTCTTATTTGAAATAGCTCGTGTTCCATTGGATTACTCTAGGCTTGACCAGATGACTCTTACGATGTGTATATGTTACATTAAATAAAGCCTAAATGCGCTTATGAAGATCTAAAAGCCGTTATCGAATCTCTTTTGATAAAAAAAAAAAGTGCACCTGATCTTATTTGTTTTTTTTTCTTATATTTTAAAAGTTAAATTTTTTTTTTCTCTTGATGGGTTTTTTTTAAAAAATATTAATATTAGTTTAAATACAACTAACAAATGAATGTTTATATTTTTAATAAACAAATTTAAATATTTGAAGTATAAAAGTTAGTGAACGCATTACCTTCTAAACAAATTATAAAAAAAAAAAAAAAACAAATAGATTTCTACAAAAGTAACCAAAAAAAAACTACATAGTATTTGTGAGATTAAAAATAGCTCATTTGTGCTTGTTTTGTTGATTTTTTTTTTTTTTGTTCTGATTGATAGCAAAGAACGACATTCACAATGACAAATTTAATCACAGTTTCCACTTGTAATTTGAATCAATGGTCTTTGGATTTTAAAGGCAACAAGGATAGGATTGTTCAATCGATCCTTATTGCTAAAAAACAAGGATCCAAGTTAAGAGTAGGCTCTGAGCTGGAAATACCTGGCTATGGATGTTTAGATCACTTTTACGAAAACGATATTATAACTCAGTCTTGGGAAGTCCTTGCTGATATTCTTAAAGACGAAAGATTATATGGCATCATCATTGATGTTGGTATGCCATTGCTGTATGAAAATTGCAGATACAACTGTAGAGTTATCGTCTACAACGGTATGATTATGGGAATTAGACCAAAGAAATGGTTAGCAAATGATGGAAACTATAGAGAAATGAGATACTTCACTCCTTGGCTAAAACCAGACAACTACGCTATTTCATATAAGCTTCCAAAAATTATTGAAAGCATTAACTCTCAGCAATCCATCAAGATGGGTAATATCAACATTGAGTGCTTGGACACCAAGATAGGTTTTGAAACTTGTGAAGAACTTTTCACTCCACAATCACCTAACATTGATTTGTCTTTGAACGGTGTGGAAATTATTTGCAATTCTTCTGGCTCCCACCATGAGCTAAGAAAATTAGACAAGAGATTGGATTTGATCATTAATGCCACTAAGAGATGTGGTGGTATTTATTTGTATGCCAATCAAATTGGCTGTGATGGTGACCGTTTGTACTACGACGGATGTGCGCTTATTGTTGTTAATGGTGAAGTTGTTGCTCAAGGGTCCCAGTTTTCTCTTAATGAAGTTGAAGTCATTACAGCCACTGTTGATTTAGACGAAGTCAGATCTTACAGATCCTCGATCATTTCAAGAAACTTGCAAGCTATGTACAACGAAAACTTATTCACAAAAATCCGCGTACCAATTAAGTTGAATGATATTGAAGAGCAAACTAACTCGAAATTGAAACCAACAGCAAAAAGGCAAATTAGATACCACTCGCCTGAAGAAGAAATCGCAATGGGTCCAGCTTGCTGGTTATGGGATTACTTGAGAAGATGCGGTGGTCCATCAGGATTTTTTATTCCGCTTTCAGGCGGTATTGATTCATGTGCTACATCAATGATTGTGTACTCAATGTGTGATTTGGTCTACACTGCCATTAAAAATGGCAACAAAAAAGTCTTGTCTGATTTGCAAAAAGTCACCAAAAACAAAAGTCAAGAGCCTTGGATTCCTGAATCACCAGAGGCTATTGCCAACAAGATGTTCCATACTTGCTATATGGGTACATCTAATTCGTCAAATGACACTAGAAGCAGAGCTAAAGAGTTGGCTGAAAGAATTGGGTCTTACCACACAGATCTGAACATGGACAAGGTCGTTGGTTCAATTGTTTCCTTATTTGACGTTGTTACTGGCAAAAAGCCAATATATAAAGTTTTTGGTGGATCCTCAACCGAAAATCTTGCTTTGCAAAACATTCAGGCTAGACTAAGAATGGTTTTAGCATATTTATTTGCTCAGCTGTTACCTTGGTGCAGAGACTCGTGGGGTGGTTTGTTGGTATTAGGATCAAGCAATGTTGACGAATGCTTAAGAGGCTATTTAACTAAGTACGACTGCTCTTCCGCTGATTTGAATCCAATTGGGGCTATTAGTAAAACTGATCTGAAAAAGTTTATTTTGTACTGTTCAAAAAGATATGAAAATTTTGGCATCCTTGAAAGTTTCATTTCAGCAGTTCCCACAGCTGAGCTTGAGCCTATTTTGGAAGGTCAATACACTCAGCAAGACGAAGCCGATATGGGTGTTACTTATGCTGAGTTATCTGAGTTTGGCTATTTAAGAAAAGTTGAGAAGTTGGGTATGTACTCAATGTTTATCAAACTGCTTCATAAATGGGGTAAGCCTTCTACTGATCTGCATGATAATTTAGATGGCTGCATCGTTACTCAGCTTGAAGATTTAGATTTGAAAAAGAGATCTGAATTAGATCAAAACAGCCGTTTAGTTGAATCTAAGGGTTTAACTCCTAGGGAAATTGCTGAAAAGGTTAAGCACTTCCACAAGTTTTATGCTATTAACAGACATAAGCAAACAACTTTAACTCCAGCTTATCATGCTGAAAATTATTCAACTGATGACAACAGATTTGACTTGAGACCTATTTTAATTGACAGTAAATTTGAGTGGGCCAGTGAAAAAATTGACAAATTAGTTGCTGAACTTGAAAAAGTTGAAAAGGAAATTAATACTCTTGATTAGTGTTTCATATATATATATATATATAGAATCAATGCAAACTTTAATTTTTTTTTTTTTTTATTTCAAACTTTTCCAGTTTGTTTTTATTTGAACAAGCTTATTATCGTTTTTGATAACAAAGTCATTGATTGCTATTGCCACTTTGTAATCACAATCCTCGTGAATGAAATGGCCAGCCTCATTAAAAACTACCAGACGGTATTTTCCTTGCATTTGTCCTATAATCAGGCTTTTGTCTAAGTTTTGACTTTTACTGTCATATCCTGACAAAATCAAAGCCTTTGCTGTTCCTTTAAGCTCAATAAATTTGTTAGACAATCCGTTAAACCAAGTGTTCCAATACCTGCTAAAATCTGCCAGATTTGATTTTCTTTTCAAGTAATATTTGTCATCTGAATGATGTTTCAACATAAATAAATCAGGAACACTAAACTTGGCACTTTCAAAATTTTTTGGTGTACTGTTCTCTAAATGCCAATTAATGCACTGCTGCATATTCGGGAATTCGTTTTTTATTTTGGTAACAACAAAGTCCATTTTGCTTAGCGAATTGACTGCCAACTCCTCAACTATATCCAGCATCACTATGCCTAGTATGTTACGCTTCCAGTAAGTATAGTTATTTTCCTGGTCCGATTTCTTGACTCTATCAATTAAGTTTGTGCAAATGCTTCCACCTAAACTGTGCCCAATAAAAACAATGCTTACTTTTTTGTCTAAAACATTCTGAATTGGATCAAAAATATTTTTCAAAGACTCGTATACCAAACATTCAAGATCATCAACAAAGTCGTTTAAGTAGTATGATACATTTTCTTTAACTTTAGATGCTGCCGTTGTGTTTCCATGGCCCCTTAAATCGCAAGCTATAAAAATCATGTTTGGATTGAGTTGTTTCAAAAAAGAGCATAGATTATTAAATGTATAACTGCTTGATCCAGCACCATGAACAGCAAAAAATGTAGGAATATTTTTAACACTTGTTTTTTCTAATGTTAAATTTGTTAGATTTGGGGGTACATAGCATTCAATATTAAAGGTTATTCCATTTTTCTCAACAAAAAATTGTTTATTGAACCCACTGTTTTTAAAAACCAATGTTGATAAGTTGTTTGGATCTTCTTGTATTCCAATTTTGGTATTTTTGTTATAAATATCTAGCTTTATGTTTTCATATTCCAGTTTAATATCGTTTTCAGAAAGCTCAGAGTCCAGCTTTATGCATGTTTTTAGTTCATTAGAGCTAAACGACGATTTTTTACTCTTAATGGCCTTGATATCCAGGTATGCATCTTCCATAGTGTGTAAATGTAAAGAACCGTTACTGCAATATTGATGGTATAATTTTAAAACTTTATTGCTTAAGTTGATTGGGCAGAAAAGGTTTCTGTTTGTATACGATTTGGATGCGATATGGCGTTTTCCACTTTAAATCGAAAACAAAAGTAACAGAACAATAATAAAAAATGTTTATGGAAAAAAAAACTTTGGATTGTTTTTTATGAAAATTAAAAATTTGTTGCTTATTTAATGTTGAATATATATTTTTAATTCAAAATTTTATGACTTTAATCAATATTGGAAACGATTCCCTTATTAGAATGTCAACTTGAAATTATTATTATACTGTTTTTTTTCTGTTTGGTTTATTTAATTTTTGTTGTTTTTTTTTTTCTTTTTTTTTTAAAAAAAAAAAATGATAATCTATATAATGCCGATCCTAAGTCCAGGTTCAATGTGACCAGTAATAACTTCAATAATTCCAAAACTTCAATAAATTATTTTCTTTGGAAGGCTAATGTTTGGGCAAATTAAGACTCACTAAGGGGTTTTTTTGTTTAGCTTTGTTAAACAAACCCCCTCTTCAGTATATAGTTTTTCCTGAGTTATCTGATAAGTTGAGTTTTTTGATTAAAACCTTGCTAAAATATTCAGCCTTTGACTATTTTTTTTTTTTTGCTCTTGTAAAAAAAGTTAAATTAAAAGTAAATTATAATAACAGCAATACTAGCTGCTAATTGTTTATATACATGTAAAATACTGCAAGCCACTGTTTAAAACCCTTATAAAATTATCAACGCCTGGGTGCATTAATACTTTTTCTTAGGCAAAGCGTTTAGGTCACCAATGTTGTATTCTTTCTTTAGCTCAGCAACGTAATCAGGGTATCTGTTGAATAGTAAGTTGTGCTTGAACAATAATCTCTTTTCTGATGCAGTAGGCTTGTAAACATTGGTCTTTGAGCCAAAGAAGGAGAACTGTTGCATGTATTGTTTTGATAAATGGAACTCATCAAATACAGCGGCATCGGTTAACCCAATTTTAGTGATTGCAAAGAAATATCTTTCTGGGTTCGACAACTTCAATTTTTTCAAAACTTGCTGTCTACGTTGGACCATTTGATTAAGCTTCTTGAAATTGCTCTTGTTTTTAGGATCGTTTCTGCATTCTTCAGACAAAAATAAAATTCTAACGGTCAAAACACCAGCTAAAACTTCTCCTGATGAGACGTCGTGTTCATGTCTCTGGAATTCATTCAAAGCAAATTGAATAGCTTCTCCTAGTTTCTCTTTGGTGCTAGCGTTTTTTATTGTTAAAATTTTAATTAAAGCTCTCTTTTTTTCAAGGAAATCTTCTGTTAGAACAGCTTCTTCGGCGGCACTTAGCTCGGTATTTGTTGTTGTTGTTTCAGCGGCTTTTATGTCGCTCTTTAAGCTTTCGGAATTTTCAGTGGACTTTAATAGCTGCTCGCTGTATTCATCAGCAACTATTTTTATTTTATCCATTTCACTTCTGTGTACAATTGGTTGAAGAAGTAATGCACTTTCTATGTCTTTTATGGTTAATCCGCCTATTAGAACATTGATATCTTGTAGATGTGTGTCTAGTCTTCTCAAAAATGGATTAGCTTTTTCACCGAAAACTGGATCGCAGGCATTCTTGTCAGGCTTGGCTTTGACAATGGATCTTAAAATACTCTTTTCTTTTCTGACCTGGTACTCGCCAGCATCAATTAAGTGTTTATTAGAAGCTTCTTGTGTAGAATAGCTTTTTCTGATAATTTGGCTCGAAGCAAAAACCTGGTTAGATGCTGCTTTGTGGTGAACGAGGGTACGTTTTAAACTTTGAAGCATTTTGACTCTATACGCTTGCTAGAAATCAATAAAAAAAAAGAAAAAGGGAAATTCTATAAAAGACCAGGTTTGGTTCCTATGTTCTGTTAGTAGGTAATCAAAAGGATTTTGTTTCTATGGTTGGTATTCTCCTTCTATGTTAATAATCGTATCGATACTGGATCTTTACTGAAAAAAAAAAAAACTGCTTGCTAAGCTGAGTAGAAAATTTTTGCTTTTCTGTTCTCAAAAAAAAAAAAAAAACCAGTGAAAAATTTTCATGTGTCGCTCGTGAGCCTTTGCTCACGCCTCAGGCCAAAAAGTCAAGTCATGTGACTGCGTGCACGTGCACTGACTATTAGAGCCTGTACACGTGCATGCAGTCACACACAGAGCAGAAAAAAACACAAGAAGAAGTGCAGAATCTGCAGTATCAGCGGGAATCTATGCGTCCTGATTGCTGGAGAACACCCTGCACAAAAACATCTCATGGCAGATATGCGTCACAGAGCGGGTACAGGCGCATAATATGGCTCTGAGATCTGGTCACTGCGCTGCCAAGCAGAAAATTGCTTTTTTTTTTTTTTTGTTTGTTTTTTTCTGGTTGGATTCTTTTGGTTTGTTTTAAATTTTTTTTATAACTGGTCCGTTTTGTATATTTTCTCTTTTCACACATTGGTTTTTTCTCTTATTTCTTTTTTCGTACATTTTTTTTCTGCTCTTTCTATCAATATAAGGCATTTTCACTGGTAGGCACAATTCTTGAACAAAAACGCTGTTTTTAGAGCAACTTTCAGAATATATACTTCTGGCTGATGGCAGAGGTAACATTTAAAACATTTGTTTACCATTTATCAAAATCTTCTTGTCATTATTTCGGAAAAGTATAAAAGTAGTAGAAAAACCAAGAATATAAGTCATCACAAGTACTAAAAACCAAACACTTCAGTTTTTTTTTTAAACTCTTTATTTGTTATTTCCATATAATCAGCATTTTTGTTCAAAATAAATAGCTAAAGCACATTTATTCAAACCAAAAAAAAAAAAAAATCCCCCAGACTTACTTAATCTTTTGCAAGCAATCAACCATAGGTTTACACTTTAACAAGACACTCCTAGCACAGTTTATTTAATTACAAAAGGATCCATTATATTTGTCGGAAATTTTCATTATAATCTTTATACAAATTTTTATTATTTCATTGTTCTGAATTATCAGCTAAACGATCAAATAAATCTAAAATACAACAGCAACTCAAAAGTTTACAATCAAACCTAAATTTTTGAACACAATATTTTTTTTTTAATTAAGAAAAATATTTTCCAATCAACAACTAATTAACATATAAAACAATCATGAGTTTCCGTGGTGGAAGAGGCGGCCCAAGAGGCGGCTCCAGAGGTGGCTTCTCCGGTGGTAGAGGAGGCAGAGGTGGCTTTGGCGGTAGACCCCAAATGCAACAAGGACCTCCACAAGACGTATACGAAGTCGGTACTTTCAAGCACGAATGTGAAAAAGACATTGTCTGTGACCTAACTTTAGATCAAAAAGTTCCATTTTTTAACGCTCAAATATGGTCTAGCAATGATAGCCAAAAGTCGTTAATTGGTAAAGTCGATGAAATATTAGGTTCTCTAACTGAAGTTTACTTCACCATCAAGTGTAGTGAAGGTGTTCAAGCTTTAAGCTTCAAATCTGGTGATAAATTTTACATAGCTACTGACAAGGTTCTTCCTCTTGACAGATTCATACCAAAACCTGTAGTGAAAGGTCCTCCAGCTCCAAAGCCAAAAAAGAAAAAAGGTCCTGCTGGTGGTGCCAGAGGCGGTTTCTCCGGTGGTAGAGGCGGTGCCAGAGGTGGTTTCTCTGGTGGTAGAGGCGGTGCCAGAGGCGGTTTCTCCGGTGGTAGAGGTGGCTCAAGAGGTGGCTTCTCCGGCGGTAGAGGTGGTTCAAGAGGCGGCTTCTCCGGTGGTAGAGGTGGCTTCTCTGGTGGTAGAGGTGGTTCCAGAGGCGGTAGAGGTGGTTTCTCTGGTGGCAGAGGTGGCAGAAGTTTTTAAATTAAGCCATAGATGACCCCATCAGCAGCTTTAAGTAAATCGAATTTTTATTTTTATCCTGTTTGCTCTACAAATTACTATCTACATGTGTTTATATAATTCAACCTGTTTGAACAAAAATTACTTTTATAAATTTAAAATTTATTCTCTGTGTCTTAAATAGTCGTGTGCCCAAGCTGTTTTTCTTTTTTTATTTTGTAAGAGTTTTGTAGCTGAACATGAGTCATTATTATTATGCCAGCATTATTCTTAACTTCATCAAGTTCTTTATTGCTTTGCCGCTGAAAAATCTCACAATGTTGTTATGTAAATCTTCAAATGGATACAATATCTTGTGAAAAAAAAAAAATGTTGATTAATTAATATATCAGCATTTTAACATATAAACAATTAGATGTATCTGTCCAAAGAACTTGTTTGTTGGCACAATATTAAAATTTTCTTTGATTTTCTAATTATTAATTGTTTGATTTGTTTAAAAAACTGTATATGTATGTATATATATAAATATATATTTTTTAAAAAATCCCCCTGAATGCTAGCTCATGCAAATAATGATCCAATAGCATTGTCTTCAACTGAAGGATCATCAAGCAAATCATCTTTTTGGTTTTTTTTGTTTTTTTGAACCAAAACTTTCTGAGCTTCAGCAACCATGGCCTTTCTCATCATGTTTCTTTTATGTTCTAAGCTAATGAAATGCTCTTCATTATTTTCTTTTCCTAACATCTTGTTTTTATGAATTTTCACGTACTCTAAATAATCAAGCATATAGCTCTTTCTCTCTTTGTAGCCATTCGCATTGACTAAAGATGTCAGTAAATCCTGCATGTTATATCCATAACTCATTTGAGACAGCCAAGTTAAACTCTGTGGATACTTTGGCGCAAAGAAGGTTAGCACGGATATAAAGCAATACAACGCATCATAAAAAGATTCTTTGTAGTTAAAATCAATTAACAAATTGTTCAAAATAGAGGGTAGCATTTCACAAATAATAAACTCGTCATATTGTGGGTTTGCCACTGAATTCAACAAAACCAAAAAGTTCTTGAATATCAATATTGAATTGATCGAACATTTCCCATCTTTGAATATCATTAAATTGTTAATCAACTTCAAAAACGGTAATCCAATTTTCGGGTTTTTTAAAGTTATTGATTTTGCATAATTCTGTTTGGAGCTTCCTGAAGAAACTGATTTCAGCATTGGATCAAAATTGTTATTTTGACAACTGGCAAGCTGATCGTACATTTCAACTAACAACTTAACAACAACTGTTGTTGTCAATCTTAAAAGACTGTTTTCCAAAATCTCTTCACTCATATCTTCTTCTTCATTAACAGCAGTAGGTTTGTATTCATCATTATTCATGTAGTATTGCCAGTAGTTAACTAATAAAATATTCAAGTTTGTGAACAAATCTGGCAACAGCTGATCATAAAAAGAAGGCATTTGTTCAGCAGGACAATTTTTAATCAATGGTTTAAAAGCAATATTGATTATGTTTTTCCAAGCATGCTTTGAAACACCTGGACTAAATGTTTTTACAGCAACTCCTTCTGAATTCAAAACAGTTTTTTCTATAAAGACACTGTTTAACAAATCGGAGGCAAAGTTTTCATGAGTGTAAAGCGGTTCTCCAAGCTTAGATGCAACAGCTATAATTGCAAGAACAACTTCTTTGGTGTATCTAACTGCATGACCAGTAGAGTCAGCAAAATCCCTTAGTGTATCAAAAGCTTTTGTATGTTCACTAATAAATTCATCTTTAGTTTTATTTGAAGCGGTTGCCTCCCAGAATCTTTCTGTGTTGGAATGTTTAACTATCATCTTTACTACAGGTGGCAAACCTTCCCAATTGCTTGGATCACTGTAACTTTGAATTTGATACAGCAACCTTAGTATGTAAGGAAGGATTGGGAATAATCTCGGCTTCCACAACTCATAAATCAAATCCCAATCCAAGGTATCAGAAATTTTCTCCAATGAGTAATGTAAAAATATTCTGGTGGCTCGCACAGGAAACAATCTTTCCCATTTCATATGAAGATCGCCTTTTAATAGCTTCCCCTCTTCATCAACTTTAATTTCCAGCAAATCAGTGTTTTCATTGACATTTCTTTTAACAAAATACTCACTTATCTCTTTTATACCCAAACGCTCCATAAACCAGTGCAGGTCGGAAAGGCCAGTTACTGTTTTGCTATCGGACCATGCTACAAGTTCAGGATCGACGATAGAAGCAAAGTTAGCATTTCTGTTTTCAAATTTCTCAGACTTCAAAATTATAATCATTAAAAATGATTTAAATGATATAACTTCGTGATAAGACAGTGTGTCAATAACCTTTCCCACAACTTCTTCCAGCTGACCGTATATGTTTGCCAAAGAATCAGGCATTAGCAATGCCATTCTATTCAATTCTAAACCACATGTGTATTTTAAATTTTTGATAGACTCTTGCTTTTCGTCGTATTCAGCTAGAGCTGGATTTTCTCCAGGAAACTGCAAAGTAGCAATAGTCATTATTCTCTCTAAAAGTACAAACAAAGCTTCATCTTTCAATATATTCAAAAAGAAAGAAAAGTTCTGAACTTGTTTTTTCAAAAGCATGGGGTCTTTCAAAGACAAGCTTAAAAGTTGGTCTGATAACATTTTTAAGTTGGACTTCATCAATACATGTTTTTCGTCAAAATCAGGTTGGTCAGCATACCATATCTTCCATCTTATGCATCCCTTGATGAAGCACTCGATAATCATTAGCTGCGACAGGCACGTCAGATAAGCATTTTCTTTGTGGTCTAAATAATCTATTTTCAAAACTTCTTGTCCATACGGAGAGCTGAAATAATTGTTTAACCTTTGGTTAAGCCATTCAAACGAGTAGTCTAGTTGGCAGCAAGTAACCAATCTGATTATGTCTCTTAAAGACTTTCTGTACAAAGAACAAAAGCATTTGAACTCGTGCTCGGTTTGAAAGTCAATATCCAAGACTAGTTTGGAAGGATGGTCGTCAATTTCCTCAAAATATATTAATTGAGAAGACGCAAATTCAAGCAGTTTGCTTGAAATCCCTGTACTGTGCAAAAAGTCAACTTTTTCATCTTGTCTTAGCAAAAATATCCACATATCCAAAGATAGCCCGCTAACAACTAGTGACTGATCATTTGTGACCTCAAAAACCAAATTCAAATAGTCAACCGCAATAGACTTCTTTTCATCGTTTCCTTTATCAATTAAATTGAAGAACAGCATATGAAAAGATACTAGCATATCAACATATTTCTTAATGACGGAATACTGCTCATCGTCAACGTAATCTGCATAATTCATCTTCAAATTCTTGTAAACTTGTCCTAGCACAGGCACAGAATGTATGTAAAGTTCCATCATGGACTCTAGCTGGCCAACGTTGTTGTATGAACGTGTGTAAGCAATATGTAGCGAGTCCAGCGCAACTGTTTGCATTTTGCTGTCTCCTATTAACAAAATCTTAAATAACGATTGTATTAGGTTGCTTTCCGAAATCACTTCAGAGAAAGGCCAAGTTATGCAATTCTTGAACGTTTCTAATAATTTAGTAAGGTACCTGCACTCATTATCGGTTAGTGGTGATATGTTTTCATGTTTATAAATGTACAGTTCCAGTTCTTTGCACCATGTGTTGAACCATCCAATGCTGTTATACTTAAAGTAAGACCACAAATTATCCACTTCGTATTTTATTTGATAGATTTTTGGTGTGGATATTAAGAGCATAGATAAAGGATGCAAAACGGGTATTCTTTTTAAAGCTGTGTAGTCTAAAATCAAAAAAATGTCCTCAAACAACGTTCTAAATATTAGCAAGTTCATTTCTTTCAGGGACAGCATTTCTGTTTCAGTGCCCTTTTCCCATAGCTTTGTAAGATGCATATCCATATCGTACCACGATTCATTTAGCATTTCTTGTGTTTGCACAGATAGCTCTGAAAATAGTCTTGGAGGGTCATTTCTTAAATTGTTGGGATCATCAGCTTTGAACCCTGACTTGGTGCTATACTGGTAGTTATCGACCCCATTTTCACTTTGAGGGTTTTTGCTTTGGTTTTTAGACGCCTGGTTTACCTCCAAAAGTTCTCCATTGATGTTGTATTTGCAGCATTCCCCGTATTCCCTTTTTGCAATGGCAACCCATAGGTATGTTAGCTTTTCTTTTATAAATTTAGGAGTGTTTTCGTTGATTTGAAAACAAGACTCAATCAACCATTTTTTTATGTGGTGTTTCATCTCAATGGACATAACGTTTGTATACTTGTTGGTTATGTTGTAGTCGACTAGCTGAAGCCCGTAGTACTTGATGGTGTCCGCATTTGACTCATTGTACAAGATAGGCCCCAGAATCAAAGAAGACTCTTTATTTTTGACTTCTTCCAAAAACTTCGTTGCCTGTAGCCTTTCTTCGTTGTTGTACTTGGCATCGTAAATAACATTTATGGCCCGTTCGACTTGGTTTCTGCTCTCAGTTACTTCATTTTCGTTCATTATTGCCAATTTTGAAACTGCTTTTCTGTTTACTAGACTGCACTGAAAAAAAAAGTAAAAAAGGTGTTCTTTTCTTGGTTTTTTTGGAATTGGTTGGTGCCTTTGCAGACTTTATAAATACTGTTTGTGTGTGTAGACCTGTGGCCCAATGCAGAAAAAAGTTGTGTGTGCAAAACAAAATGCAGTTTGGCCTCTGTGTGAAAACTGTTGTTTACTCTGTTCAAGGACAACTATGCGCAGTTGGTTTCTTGGGTGTGCTTAAAGCTCGTTACCTATTTATTTAATTTATTTATGTATTTAGTTAATTTGTTTGTTTGTTTTTATCTTTACTTTTTCATGCTCCGAATTCTTGTTTTCTTTATTTTTTTTTTTTTTTGCTATTGGTAGTTTTTTTTTTCCCAATGCGATTTGGCTTGCTAATAGCAAAAGCGCTTCAGTAAGAACCTCCCACGCTGAGGTTTTTGCCACCAGCGCGGAGCAGCAAAAAAAGAACAGTGATGACGAAAGGTCACATGACCAGGGACCAGAGATTCACAAGGTGGACTGGAGGTTTACCAGCAGTATATAAGGCTTATAAATAGAACTTCTTCTTTTCCTTGTCCATCTCTCTCTTGTGCTCCCACTCGACATCCTCCTTCAAACCCTTTTGAAGTCTTCTCAGCTTCATGGTGAACTGGGGGCCAAGCTCCTGCAACCCCACACGAGCCTCGTTTCTGAACACATATCTGTGTCTTCTGAAGAAGATGTAATCTCTCTGGTTATGCAATGTGATGACTTGTCTGCCCACGATATCAGGGCTCTGGGGGAAAAGCGCCTGGAACAGAGAGCCTACTGTTTTCCCTAGCTTGGTTTGGAAGTTGTTCAAAATCAGCTCAGGAACATGGGAGGTGGCATTACCGTGCCCAACAATCTGCTTCGAGGCTGTGTATGAGGATATCTTGAAGTAGAAAGAAGGCCCGATTGGCAGTTTGATGACTGTCAGCCCTGTGATTTTCTTTTTGTCTTCATTTATGATTATCAAAAAATCGTACCCTCTGTTGTTACAGAACTTGCACATTTCCTTGACTGTGATTCCATACTTTCTTTTGACAAACTTGACGTCTGGGAAAATTTGCATCAAAGAGTTCGCAAACTCGTAAGCCATTTTCTTGGAGTTGATGTTTGTGGTCAAAACTATCTTTGGTGGGGCTGTGTTGTCCAGACCGGCCTTCAGGGCTTTCATAAGCTCGTCTATTTTCTCGCTTTGGCTGTCGTCCTCTGGGTCTTCTTCGTCAACGTTTTCTTCTTCCTCCTCCAACTTGACTTCGCTGTCTTTTGAGTCCGTGATGACGACGTTGTTCTTCTCCCAGTCGATAGAGTCGTCTTTGACTCTCATGTTGTCAATGGTGTTTGGAACATTTTCTTTAAGTCTCTTTTCTCTTAGCTCGGGGTTGTCCAGCTCTTCCTTTTCTCTCTGCTTTCTCAGTTTATGTCTTTCTTTGTTCTTCTCATGCTTGATCTTCCCAAAAAGCTCTTGTCTTTTCAGCTTGTTTTTGATGTCGTTTAGTTCCACCATTGTTGACTGTGTCGTTGGATTGGTCTGTTTCACGCTTTTCGTTTTTACTTTTCAGTCTGTCCTGCATTTCCTTGTCTGATCTTTCCAGCCGCCAATGTATCTGTGCCATTGCAGTGCCTGGAATTTCTTTTTCGTTGTTTTTTCCTGCATCGCTCTTTTAGGATTTAAAAATTTCTTTTTTTTTTTGCACGTCTCTCTTTTACTTTGTCACGTGATGTTTTTTATTAAATGCAAATACGGACTTAACCTTTTTTGCATCCGCAGCGGACAAATAATTTTTGTTTGTTTTTTTTGAAATTGTAAATTTCTGATTTTTAAATTTTAAATTTTAAATTTTAAATTTTAATTTTTTTTCTTTTTTGATTAGGATTCTGCCTCCTTTGTTGCCTGTTTCTGAACTTCTGCAGCTCTTTTTAAAATAGAGTGATAACTATTTGGATTCATACAGCACTGTTAGCTGAATAGTGTGTGAGGGCAAGCAAAGGCCTTTTTTTTAGGGTATTGAGTTGATGATGATGTTGTTGTTAAGCTTCTCTGAACACTCTGCTAATCATCTATGGATGCTTTCAGCCAGAAAACAGTCTCCATTTGACTAAGTCGTACTGATCCACACCACCCATTGCACCAACACAGAACAGCAGCCATACCCTTTTTTTTTTTTGAACTACATGGCTAATGCAAGCATCATCGACGATATCACGTCCAAAAGACTTATTCTTGCCTGCCACATGTGCAAGAAGCAGAAGATCAAATGTGATAAAGAAATGCCGCAGTGCAGTTCCTGTTTCAAGAAAGGAATACCGTGTTTAACAACATGTCCAGGAACGCAAAGGGAGGTTCCAAGATCTTATATACTGTACCTTGAAGATCTTTTGTGTGTGTACTCAGAAAAACTTGAGTCTTTGGGTGTTGATGTCAGCCTTTTAAAAGGAAATTTTCCTGCAACGCATGAAGACAAACCTGTGAACGTTGATTTATACAGAGAAAGATTCAATGAAAAAAATGAGCTGATCAACAAAGAAGACAAGTATGTTAAGCGGGCATCTATAGTTCAGGAAAACGCATCAGATTTAAGTCCTCCAGGGCATTTAAGCGCTAACAACAATGACAAAAAACGGAACAGCAGCGAAAATGGGCATGCAAGTAGTTTGGATCATAAAACAATAATCAAAAAGAGAAAAAACGACTTCAACGAAAGCAAGCCAGCATTCTGCTTGGAATCCATTGCTTTGACGCCTAGCAATTCCAAAATTTCAAAAAACAATCTTTTAGAGTTGTATGAAAACACAACTTCTATGAAGCAAACAGAGTCCATCCAATCAGTAATTCCGGAGTTTAATATTGATCAAGAAATGAAGCAAAGCGGCTTGCTTCAAAACAGATCAGGTATTTCACAAAATGTTTCTGATATTAGAGCAGAGCCTTTGAAAGACAAAAAGCAAGTAAGCTCAGGTGTTAAGACTTACTTAGGGGACTCCTCAGGAATTCCGTTTGCAAAGCTGATGCTTACAGCCATCAAATTTCAAAATGAGTTTGAGTTGACAGATGTTGAAGACTATGAAAACCTTGAAGATTATCTGAAACAAAACATGAGAGAGGAAGAGGAACTAAACGATGTTGAAGTTCCTATTGTTGAAGACAATGTTGATGCATTCACTATTTTATCTAAAAAAGAAGCTCAAAAGCTGATCAAAACTTTTTTCCATTTGATGAATGCGCAGTACCCTATTTTTGAATTTTCTATGTTTTACAATAACTATTATAAACCATTGTTTGGTGCTGACAATTCATTTTCTATGTTGGAGAACGAGGAAAATCAAAAAAGCCAAGGTGAAAAAGAAGAAGCTGACAAATACTTACCAGAGTGCTTTAGAATAGCAGTTGATGACTCGTATCAAGAGTTCATAACGCTTTTGGATAAAAAAATGGAAGAAATAAGCATCAGCAACTTTAGTCTGACTTATAGCAAAGGAAACACTGTGCTCCCCTTCAAAAGTATTGTTGATGTTTGCACCATTAACAACATCAGCTTATCGATATTTGAAAGCGAGATACCTTTGGCAAAAATCTACAAAAAGGCATTGTTTTTTTACAACATGACAAGCTCTCTAGGTTCTTGCAGTGAAGTTCTTGTGAACAGAACCGTACATGCAATCACGCTAAAAAAAAGAGCAATGTTTTGGATAAAAGACGTTTTGGGTGGTGTTGAAGATAGCAAATCGGATAATGCGTTATACTCCCAAATTAAAGACCAGTTTTTAAGATTAGAATCGCTTTCGGCAATGCTTTTGTTGAGCTCTTTTTCTATGTGTCTTCCATCCATACCTTCTGCTTGGTATTCTTTGGGTATGCCTTTAAGAATTATCATTGATTTGGGTCTGCACAACGAAAAATATAATAATGACATGCTTGCACAAGTTTATTCCAATGTTTCTGAAGAACAAACAGAAGCTTTAAAAGACAATGTTGAATTTTTAGTAGATTTTAGAAGAAGATTGTTTTGGTGCACATATTCTATGGACAGACAGCTTGCGCTGTATTTTGGAAGACCAATTAGCATATCAGATGACTACTTGTCAGCACAAATGATCAATTATAGGCCACCAAGAAGTATCAAAAATGATGATTTTTCGTCCTACACAAGAATTGTTGCTATAGCCATGATGGGTATTAGAAGACTTCAAAGCGAGCTTTTAAACATCGTTTATGCGCCAAACGGGTATTTGCCGAAAGAATTTGAAAACTTAGAGGAATGGAAGGTTGATTTTGAAAAAAGATTGAACAAGTGGTATAGCAAAAGAGTCCCAAAAAATCTTGGAAAATCAGACAATATCAAGTTCAAAAAAGAGTTTTTCAGAATAAACTTGCACCATACAAAAACCATGTTGAATGGGATTTCACCAAGAGCATCGGATCTTCATTCTGAAAAAGAATTGGACAAGCTAAGATCATCCACCTCAAACATGATTTTTCAGTATAAAAGGCTGTGGGTCAGCAAATCGTTAAATTACACTTGGATTGCATGCCACAACCTGTTTATGTGTTCTATGACTTTTTTGTACAGTCTTTATAAGCTGCAGGATGTAGAAAATTTAGACAAAACAATAGACAATGTGCTGATTATTTTGAAAAGTTTCATAGGAACATGTGAGGCTGCTCCGAATTGCTATAAATCAATAAATGTTCTTGCAAGAGCAATTAAAAAACTGATTGTTAAAAAAAACAAAAGCTTAAAAACTCCAGGAAGCGCATCTATGCATAGTATGAACAGAGCCGAAAGTGAAGGTACTGATCCAGATTTGCAAATGTTCTTTGACAAACTGTTAGACACGGAAAAAGAAATCAATCCTATTTTTGATGTTCCAGAGAAGCAGCCAGTGGTGAATTTCGGCAGTAACACATCAGACGAGCTTGATTTTTCCTGGGGGCTTGACAGTGAGCACAAATACAGTGGTAGAAATGAAGAATATTTTATCAACAATACCGCCGATGTTGGCTACAATGAAGACAGAAAAATCTATGATATGCTTTATTTCCATGCTAACAATATAACCACTAGAGATTTGGGAAATTTCATCTTGTCAACTGATAATATAGACAACGAAAGAAACAACAGTTTGCAAAGTTCAAAAAGAAAAACAAGTGACAGCAAGTTAGAGTAAATCTAGCAAATTGGGCACTCGTATATATCATGTTTCCATTTTTATTTTAACTTGAGTGTTTAGGCAGAGTATATATAATATATAGTACGCTATTTTCCTTTTGCTTAGCAACAGCAGCTATTGTTTGTTGCTCAAAGCTCATCAAAGTCATTAATTTCTTGTTCATCCTCTTCTAATAAGCCGCAAGCAATAACCTTAACTTGCTCCAATGGTTGGTCGCTTCTATTTGTTTTAACCTTCTTGTTCAAAAAATCAACAACATCGAAGCCATCAATAACTTCGCCAAATACGACATATCCACCATCTAACCAAGGGGTTGCTTGAAATGTAATGAAAAATTGACAGCTGTTGGTATTTTTACCTCTATTGGCCATACTCAATTGGTACTTGTTGTGGCTTAAATCTAACCCGCCTTTTTCATCTGGGAATCCTTTAGGATTAGGATACTCGTCTTGGTAAATATGGTAGTTGGCTGTTCTTTCACCATTTAAAAAGCCAAATTGTGCCATGAAGCTTGAAATGATCCTGTTGGAGGTTGAGTTGATTAGGCCCTTAGAAGGGTCTTCGTTAGTTAGCAAGGCTTTGAAGTTAGCAACTGTTTTTGGTGAGGTAGAGTCGTAAAGTCCCAAAGTAATGTTTCCTTTGGTTTCGTCGCCGTACTGGATAGTTAGAAACCCTTTTGTTCCAATTTCAGCTTGGCCTGCAAGAATGGTGCTGGCCAAAACCAGGAAGTTAGCAAAGTAGAAAAAAAAGTTATGGGATACCATTGATTTACGCGTTTCTGGTCTCTATTTTTGAATTTTACTGTTCTGTTAGCTAAACTGAGACATAGGATTCAACATGAGTGAGTGGCAGAAAAATTAATAGTGATAAGTGTGTTTGCTAAAAAAATAAAAATAAATGAAAAATTAAATAAACATTAATAAGCCAGAATAAACAAAATGGCCGCGTATGTTTTTTGCCCGTTGAGTATGGGTGTCACGTGTCTGTGTGGCTCCAGTTGCCGCAGCCATAGTGCACGTGGATCACGCATAAAATGCGCATTGGTGAGCTGCTGGCATGCATGTTCAGCTGTGTCCAGGGTAGCGGAGTAATAATTTAACCCTATAATAATGTTTACAACAAAATTAATAGAAAAAGAGAAAGAATTGGCAGTAATAGGTTTTTTATCAAAATAATATAAAGTAATCACCATGGGTTGTAGCTAAAAAATAAGCAACGTAAACACACAGTAGGCACAAATTTAGGGAACGCTCATGCATGGTGGCTGCGGTGGGGAAGCACGCTGCAGGCCCCTTGTTTTGCCTCGCTGGTGAGCCGCAACGAAAACGCTGCAGGTCCCTTGTTCTGGCTCGTCTGTGAGGCGCCCCTGCCTCCTGTTCGCCTGCCCAACGTCTTTCGAGCATCATAATTATCGTTTGTGCCTGCGCTCTTTCCCAGCGCCTATGTGCCAAATCACCTAATTTATTATCCATGGAAAACTGGCTCTTTTTCCCACAAAAAACCCCAACGGCGATCCTGCTTAGGTAATCAGAACACCCTGCTGTTTTTTCCAGCAGGCTATGCTTGCAATCCTTTGTTTTTTTTTTGTTTCCCACAGCTAAAACCTTGTTTTGGTGTCACACCCTTGAAGCATTTAGTACAGAGTAGTGTGAAGGGAAAAAAGGGGACAGCAAAATGTTACGTAATCTAAACCGTTTATAATAATCATTAACCTTGTGTGGTAAGGAACGGCGAGAATATATGTATATAAATATGTATATATAAGAGCAAATGATCATACATTTTTTTTAATCGTATCACTTTTTATTTTTTTTTTTTATTAAGGGTCCTTGATTAAAAAAAAAAAAAAAGGTTTAAAAAACCAACAAAAATAACACAACCTTATTTTTATCTCAACCCACACTGCACCAAAATGACTAACACTATGAAAGCTTTACTTGTCGCCGAAGACAGATCCGGTGTCGTCAAGGACGTCCCTGTCCCTGAAAACTTTTTGCCAAACCAAATTCTAATCAAGGTCAGCGCCGCTGCTGCCAACCCAACTGACTGGAAGCACATGGCTTATCACCTAGGCCCAGTCAACTCCATTATTGGGTGTGATGCTGCTGGTATAATTGTTAAAATGGGTAAGGATGAAGCTGAAGCCAAGTTCATTGCTGACACCTACGGATACAAGGTCGGTGACTTCATCACCGGTGTCGTTCACGGTTGCTCTGTTTTGCATCCTGAAAACGGTGCCTTTGCTGACTACGTTTTGGTTGATGCTGCCATTTCCAACAAGTTTGAACCTAAGAACGTTGACGGTTATGAAGACTCCAAGAACCTTGGTGACATTATTGAAGGTGGCTCCAAAATTGACAGTTTTGAAAAGGCTGCTGCTTTGCCAGTCAGTTTATACACAGCCTTGATGGTTTTGGCCATGAACCTGGGCAAGAAAATTAACTTTGATTCCGCTGATGAATGGCAAAATGATGAGTCCACTTTACTGATTTATGGTGGTGCTACTGGTTTCTCTCAATTCTTCTTGCAATTAAACCAATTGATCAAGGGTTACAAGAATGTTGTTACCATTGCCTCTTCTAAACACGAAGCTTTGTTGAAGAGCTATGGTGTTACTGAAAACTTTGATTACAAATCCGAAAACTTCTTAGACGAAATCGTTAAGAAATACCCAAACATCAAGGTTGTCATGGATGCTGTTTCTAGTTTGGAAACTTTTGCCAACTCATACGAAATTGCTAAAAAAGTTTATATCAATGACAAGGTTCAAGTAGTCAACTTGATGGCTTACGACATCAGCAAGATCGCTGAGGACAAGAGAGATGAAGCCAAGGTTTTCATCACCACCACTTTATTATACCTAGTCACCGGTCTTGAAGTTCCATTTGGTCCTGTCACTCTTCCTGCCAATCGTCACTACAGAAAGATTGCTGTTGAAAACATTCCAAAGCTAAACAAGATTATTAACAACGGTTCTTTGAAGTCCATCACTGTTAAGATAAATGAAAAGAAGGGTCTGGAAGGTGCTGCCGATGCTGTTGAAGGTGTTAAGCAAGGTAAAAACAAAGGTGAAAAGTTTGTTGCCAGATTTTAAGTAACCTAACAAATAGTTAAAAAAAACATTTTTATTTTGTATATATTAAAAGTTAATTTCTGGAAATTAGATAGCTTAAAAATGTGCCATTTGTGCGTGTTTCTGGCAGGCGGTGAATTAGCCTGACAAGTCTTTTATTTACAGTTTGCCGCTAAAGGTTATTAGCTGCGTAGAAAACAGCTGTTGAAAGACCATGCATTTGCCATGATTCCGGACGGCTTATCGTGCGTGGGTATTGGTCTCCTTGGCTGCGCTCCACCAGCGCATGCAGGCATAGGATTTCGTATACCTATCCACATGACTAATCTTTAGCCAGGACATTGTCTTTCTCGCCGTTGATTCTCTGCACTCTAACCGGCTCCCAGTTTTTGTTGTCTTCAGTAATATTTTGCAAACGGTAAAATTCATCTTTTAGGTTCACCGTTCTTTTGTTCAAAGACTTTTCTAAGTCATCTGCATTAATCTGTTGCACCTTTGTGTCATCTCTATTAACTTTAACTTCGTAAAATTCTGCCAGAGCATATTGGCCTAGGCATACAATGGTTAAAAATGGCAATCCAAAGTATAAAAATGGCTTTTCCTTGAAATTCTTGGCATATCTGCCTGCAAAGGTTTTTTCGTATAAAGCTTGCTGTCTTTTAGATCTAAATGCTTTGTAGCCAAAGGAGGAGGACATCTTGTGTTGTTTTTAAAGATAAAACTTTTCTTGATGCAAAACGCAGTTGGCAGTTTCTGTTTAAGTAACTTTTGGGGTTTCATCTATCTATCTATATAACTTCTTCTCAGCCATCTTTTCAACAGCAACGCATATTAACTAGTGCATCAGATGTTACCGTCAGTGAAGACAAACAATTTTGTTAAAATTTTAAATAAAAAATGTAAAAAATAAAAATTTTAGAGAAAAAAAAAGAGACAGAGAACAAATTCACGTTTTTGCCCCGACGAGTGCCGGATATTAGCATCATCAATCCGAAAGCGAAGTATTGGCTATCGGCTTCTTTCCCGTGACCTGTCGGCAGTAATTTTCAGTCATTGCCATTTCAAACGGAGCGGCCCGAAAATCAAAGCCTTTTGCAAGCACCAAGCAAGAAAAAAAAAAAAGAAGGAGAAGCCTAATCTCAGCTTAGAAAGAAAATTTTTTTGTTTAAACAAGCTGAAAAACAATTTAGTCATATCATCTTTTTTAAAAAATTTAAAAGTTGGAGTCCTTCACAATTATTTCATGGACTGAATATTCGGAAGTGAATACATTACACGTATAAATATATACATATATATAGTGGGTTTACGAGTACGTTAATGAAGAGAATCCTTTTTTTACATTTCTCTTAGGCTCTTGGAAAAAAGCTGCTGTTTTTAGCATATAAAAGTTTAAAAAGAAAATTGCATAGAGTGAAAAAACCAAAAGAACGATTAGTTAACAACCTTGTTTTTCTTGCCCGCACTTCACATTCGAATAACATGTTGAGATCAACCGCAAATTCTTTCAAGCTTGCTGGTATTGCACCAACAAGATCTTTCAGAACACAAAATGTTTTGAAACAAGAAATCAAAAAATTCAACAAGCACTCTGCTGTTTTAACAGAGCCAGTCTCCCAAGGTGCCTCTAGAGCCATGCTTTATGCCACTGGATTTAAAAAAGATGACTTCGGCAAAGGCCAAGTTGGTGTTGGTTCTTGTTGGTGGAGTGGTAACCCATGTAACATGCACTTGATGGACCTAAACAACCAATGTACCAAGTCCATTGAAAAAGCCAATTTGAAAGGTATGCAATTCAACACCATTGGTGTTTCCGATGGTATTTCCATGGGTACCACTGGTATGAGATACTCCTTGCAATCAAGAGAAGTCATTGCTGACTCTTTTGAAACCATCATGCTAGCTCAACATTACGATGCCAACGTTGCTATCCCATCTTGTGACAAAAACATGCCAGGTGTTATCATGGCTATGTTGAGACACAACAGACCAAGTATCATGGTCTACGGTGGTACCATTTTACCAGGTAACTGTAGCTCTGCCAAGACCAACGAGCACATTTCCGAAAAAATTGATATTGTTTCCGCTTTCCAAAGTTACGGTCAATTGATTTCCAACCAAATCAACGAGCCTGAAAGAGATGACATCTTAAAGCATGCTTGTCCAGGACCGGGTTCCTGTGGTGGTATGTACACAGCTAACACCATGGCCTCTGTTGCTGAAGTTATGGGTTTAACCATGCCAAACTCCTCTTCATACCCAGCTGTTTCTGCTGAAAAGGCTGCTGAATGTGATAACATTGGTGAAGCTATCAAAAAGACTTTACAACTAGATATCAAGCCAAGAGACATTGTCACCAAGGACTCCATTGAAAATGCCATTGTATACGTCATGGCCACTGGTGGTTCTACCAACGCTGTTCTGCACGTCTTAGCCATTGCCAAGTCTGCTGGTATCCCATTAACTCCTGCTGATTTCCAAAGAATCAGTGACAAGACCCCATTGTTGGGTGACTTCAAGCCATCTGGTAAATACGTCATGGCTGACCTACAGCAATACGGTGGTACCCAAGCTGTCATCAAATACTTGTACGACTTAGGAATGTTGAAGGGTGACACAATGACTGTTACTGGTGAAACTTTGGCTGAAAGAGCTGACAAGTACCCAGCTATGCCTAAAGACCAACCAATCATGAGACCTTTGAGTGACCCAATTAAGTCCACCGGTCACATCCAAATTTTGCACGGTTCTTTGGCCCCAGGTGGCTCTGTTGGTAAGATCACTGGTAAAGAAGGTACCTACTTCAAGGGTAGCGCCAGAGTTTTCAATGACGAGCCATCTTTCATTGCTGCTTTAGAAGCTGGTGAAATCAAAAAGGGTGAAAAGACAGTTGTTATTATCAGATACGAAGGTCCTAAGGGTGGTCCAGGTATGCCAGAAATGTTAAAGCCATCCTCTGCCCTAATGGGTTATGGTTTGGGTAAAGACTGTGCCTTGTTGACTGATGGTAGATTCTCCGGTGGTTCCCATGGATTTTTGATTGGCCATATTGTTCCTGAAGCTGCTGAAGGTGGCCCAATTGCCTTGGTTGAAGACGGTGACGAAATTGTTATTGATGTAGAAAACAACGTCATTGACTGGTTGGTTTCAGACAGTGTCAAATCAGAAAGAAAATCCAAGTGGGTTGCTCCTCCTCCAAGATACACAAGCGGTTGTTTGAGTAAATACGCCAAGCTAGTTTCTAATGCTTCGGAAGGTTGTGTTACCGATGCTTAATCTCAAAGTTGAGTGTTGTTTATATTTCTAAATTAAATGCTTTTCAAATTTTTGCAAGACAGCGAGCAAAGCCAAATTTGAAAATTGAATAGGTTCTTAAGCATGATTCTTTCTTCTTTGCATTTTCAGCCAAGTAGCAAGAAAAGGAAAGTTTAAAGCCATGCTGCATCAACTGTTTATTGTGATGAAGGGGGTTTTTTTCTTGTTTAAATATAAACTTTTATGTATATACTCCATGGTTTTATCTGATATTATTTATTATTATTAAAATGCAGATATGTTTTTTACAGTTTTCTTTAATTAAAAAAAAATATATACAAGTTTAAGTGAAAAAAAAAAAGGTGTTACTGAAAAACTTGAAAAATTCATAGGCGCCTAAAAAAAACTTCAATGTGCTGTTTGTTTCTGCTAAAAAAAACACAATCAGCAGAAATTTATACACACGCAAATTTTTGTTTGTATATATTTGTTTAGTTTTTAAAATAGCAAACTGATACTAAGAGTAGGTATTCATGGCGCATGAATGAATTAAGAACAGAAAAAATAAAAAAAAACTTAGTAGAACCAAACCCCCATAAGAAACTTAATAGATTTTGTTTTGTATCTGCAAATTGTTCACGCATGTTGTTTAATAATATTGTAGGTTTTTCTGTGTGCTTAGCAGCATGCATATCAACTGTAGTACACGGTTTTAACGTTGATTTTTATAACCAAATGTTGGAGCTTAACGAAAACAGAATGCTTATTGACAGAAACAACCTTATTGTTTCTGACATAGGTGATTCAAAGGTCTTTAACTTCAAATTAGCTTACGAATACTTTGATCACATAAATGACATAATTGTTGTTGACAACGAAGACAGTCAAAAATCTTTGTTGCAATACAGCTACAACAAAGAAAGCAACAGCATTGGAATTGATATCTCTGAGCTAACAGGCACCCAATTAGACATCACAGTCATTGTTCAGCTTTCTCACAGCTTGCTGCAGTTAGAAAACAGTGTAATGAAAAATCTTGCTGATGATGTTCAGTATGTCCACATGCCAATTCAAAAAAAACCAGTATCAGACTATCATATTGACAAGTACGAAAGCATCATTGTTAACAATGTTCCTGGAAACAATCGTGTAGTAAGATTTAGTGATGATGACAGCACATACGTTGAAAATGCTGACAAAACAGGATACATTTTAGCAAAGCCACTTAAGGATATTGAACCAGAAACAGCATACAGCGCAAGCAACACAATCTCTTTGTTTATCAGAGTCACAAGCCCTATGTTGACTGCCAAGAAAGCTATTAGAAACGTTCATTTATCTCATTGGTCGAACACCATTCAATTTGATGAGCATTACACCATAGAAAATGAGGTCCCAGAACTGGAAAAGACTTTCAAAAGAAAAGAGTACATGAGATACCAAAGTATGAATCAAGGTGGAACAGGTTTAGTTTTATCTCAGCTGGATGTTTTAATTCCCGTAGAAAGTTTTGACCACTACTACAGAGATGATTTAGGCATGATTACCACAATGAAAACCGGCCATCACCCTAGAACCAAGCTTGACACAATGGCTTTGAAACCAAGATATCCAATTTTGGGAAAATGGAAGTACATTTTCAACATTGGGTGGTTTAACAAACTGGAACAATTTTCGCACTTTTTAGAATCAAGCTCGAATAATGAAAATAACGAATTTTTGTTAGAAATTCCAGTTATTGATGGTGCCAACAACATCATCTACGAGAGCCTAGATATAAACATTATTTTGCCAGAAGGTGTGGTCATTAAATCCATATACGCACCAGATTTGAATGATTTGCCTGGTGATTTCAGAAAGCCAATAATCCAATTGAACAAGTACGAAAACTTATTTGATTACAGCGAGGAAAAATCCAGAGAAATTAAAATATCATACCAAGGCATCAATATCAACAGCAACCTGTTGAAAATTGAAAACAGTGACAACAAGATTTTTGTTAAGTACGAAATTAACAACTATGCTGTCTATTACCAAAAGGTTATCAGACTTGGTGCCTGGATCTTTGCAGGAATCATGTCTTTATACTTCCTGGGTTTAATAAATGAGAATTTGCAAAAATAAGTTGCAACGAAATATATAAATCCATTTATCATTTTTTTTTTTTCTTTTGTAATATAAATGTTTTAGTTTTTGGATACACCATGAAGCAAGCAATTAATTTCTTTTAGTGTTGTTTTGCCAAGGTAGATGTTTCAGTCTTCAGAACTGCAAATAGAATTGTTTCATAAACCTTGCCACTATTTGGATGGTAGTTATGGAACGTAAATAAGCCAGCTGAATTTGACATATAGTAGCATCACCATTGCACTTTTAAATTTTGTTATTTTAATTTACTTTATGTTTTCTTCTTCTTTTTTTTTTTGTTGATATAGGAAATAAAAATTGTTTAAATGATTTTTCGTGATTTTAATTATTTTTTTTTTTTATATATATTTGCAAGATTGGCATCACTAAGTAAAAAAAAAACTGAATAACACCAGCAAACATTCAAACGTAAAACATACAGAATTATTTACTATATTGATGTTTGAAGACTTTGATGGGCTTGTGTTAGCTAAAGTCTGTGATACAATAAACACATACAAAGTTTTAATCAGAAGCGGCTCACAAGCACTAGACGATGGCGCAAGCAAGGAAAACATCCTTGAGCTTCTAAACGAAAATGTAAGACTTACAGATTTTATAGAAAATTCAACTTTTGGCTACTTGGACACGCCTTACAAAACTATTGTTTTGAAAAAAATTATAGAATCGGAATACTTAAAACTTCAATCAGCAATTAACTCGCCGTTGAGTGAAGAGAAAACAGTCAAGTACATAAACAAAGTTCAGGACTTGAATATCACTAATCTGAATGTAAACACAGTTGTTTTTCAGGCGCAAACAAAAGCAATATTTGAAAAGAACCACAAATTTATAACAAAAACAAATTTTGATCCACTAACTGATGACACAATCACTTTGATGGTGAGTGTTAATTCTTCTGAAGCCCCTAACTTCAAAATTTTAAGTAAAAACCTTTTCAACAATTTGCTACAGCAAATAGTCTTT
Organism: Hanseniaspora hatyaiensis (nom. inval.); assembly: GCA_030573555.1. NCBI lineage: Eukaryota > Fungi > Ascomycota > Saccharomycetes > Saccharomycodales > Saccharomycodaceae > Hanseniaspora > Hanseniaspora hatyaiensis (nom. inval.). The sequence goes on from JAJMDM010000003.1 coordinate 116,787, forward strand.
GAGAACAATCCGAATCTTTACAAAACTGATCTTTTTAAAAAAGATGTATACAAGATCTACATTGCCGATGATGGATCAAAATGTAGAAAGTTTTTAGATGACTTTCATATTGATTTGGATTTAGGAATAGAAGGTCTGAAATTTTTTGGCAAATTGTTGAATGAGTTGTTGGATTGCAAACTAAAGAAGCTTAGAATTTTTTGTTATTTTCAAGACTTTAAAAATTTTATGCCATCTGTGATGAATGAATTTTTCTCCAACATTAAAGAATTTTTAACAGACATCTACGAGTCGCCAGATGTAGAAGAAGTGATTGAGTTTATTAACATCTTTGATAGTCAGCCTTCTGAGTACGATTTATCAGATGAGGTTTTCAGTCTTATGTTTACAGAGGAGACAAAATACGAAGTTTTTGGAAACAGCGTACAGCTGAACCTCCTTCAAAAAAACGATATGCCAAGTTTAGCTGAAAATGGTGAAGCGAAAGGTGAGTTTGCCGTTGTTAACAAAATGTTAATTCATTTTTTTGAAGTTCTAGATTGGAATGTAATTGTTGGCAAAGAGATCATATTAATTTTAGCAGAGCAGTTGGCAGAAACCGTTGACAAGAGTGAATGGTTCAATTTTCTGGAAAACAATCTGATAGAATTGTTGATCAACTATGTCGAAACAATAAGCCAAAGTCCCAAAAATAGCATTGGTTATTTAATATTTAAAGCTCAATTTGGCACTTTTGAATCAGACTATTCAGGTTTACTGTTTGAAAAGGCTATAGCTGACCAATCATTTCAAAGGCACATTGAGCTCTTAATCAGTTCAAAAAAAAATGAAAACATTGCTTACTCAAAAAGGCTTTTGACTGATCAAAATTTTCTAGCTTCTGAGTTTAAAGAGAAATTGTATGGTCACTGCCCATCTGTTAATTTTCTATTTAATGCAATTACTTCTCTTATCTATAAAACACAGGCAGCAGCAGAAAGTTGTAATTTTCTAACACTGTATAGCAAAATATTAGAGTATATTGAAACTCGAAACAAAGACGAGGTATTGGATTTTTTAGCCATACAGTTTGATCAGTCTATAACATACGAAGTAAACAAGATTTTAGCTGATTTTCTCAATGATCCTATCAAACAAAACGACTTGTTTTTGAGCGCTAAAAAACTTGAAGATAAACAAGTACTGCAGGTTCATAATCCAAATTATAGACAACATTTTCAGTCAACTGAGAAACTAACACATCTCTCTGCATTTGCAGATACACCATTGCTAGTAGCGTCTTTTGAGGTGCTGATTAATCTGTATAACCACCTGGATATGCCTTTGAAGATTAGAGATTTATACCATTGCTACAAAAGCAAAATGTTGACGAAAATAGATGTTGAAATGTGCGAGGACGAAGTTTTAGTGGGTATTTTCATTTACACTATTAACTTATTCACGTATTCGGGGTACTATGACATTAACAGGCTGATGCTGGTGAAGATGGTTATTAATGGTTTATAAGACAAAAAAAAAAAGAGGAATAAACGGGCTTACATTTATTTGATAACCTGATTTTTTATGCTAGTTGCTGTCAATGTTCATGTTGTGTATGCTCTCAATGCAACTTATACCTTTTTGCTAGCAAGACCATGTTTGCAAGCAATGCTTTTAACTGGCACTTATGATTAATGCTCACAAGGTACAATCACGTGAATGTGCAAACAATAATACGCCCACTTTTGCGTCATCTAAAACTTGAAGAATAAACTAAAAAAAAAAAAAATTTTCTCTAGCCAAGCCAATTAAGGAAGCTGGAGAAAAAGAGAACCCATATATTAAGGAGCACATAAAACAGGAATAAATATTAGATATTTATATATATATATATGATGTTGAAAATTTTCTGAATTTCTCATACTTCAGACTATCTACAAAGAGTTGTTCTCCCAAGCAGCACCAAGCCAGATTACATACATATTATATATATACATACGTATATGCATGCTGAGAAACATTTTGTTCTATACTAACCAGCATTCTACACTATACTATCAAGTAATACTTGGATAAAATCTCTGTACACGTAAAAAATTCAATCTGAAAAAGCAAAAGAAATGAACAGCAAAGAACAAGCACCTTTGGCCCATAAGCTTATTCCAATTATAGACAAATTAAGCAATATCATATATGAGCAAAATTTAAATTCCGGTGTTTCGGGCGATGATTTTATTGATTTGCCAACCATAGCAGTGATTGGTTCCCAATCAAGTGGTAAATCGAGTATCTTGGAAACACTAGTAGGAAAAGACTTTTTGCCAAGAGGAACAGGGATTGTTACCAGAAGACCTTTGGTTTTGCAATTGTGCAACATCAAAGAAACAGATATTGCCGTATTAGACTTAGAAAACGAAGCTGCCGACAATGAAACATTTGACGAAGGAGAAATCACCCTTGAAGAGCACTTAAGAAGAACAAACAGCGGATACCAAAAACCATTAAAGTCTGAAAGCACAATGGAATGGGGAGAGTTTCTACACTACCCAGGAAAAAGATTTTTTAATTTTAACGATATAAGAAAAGAAATTGAAAACGAAACTTTTAGAATTGCAGGAAAAAATAAAGGGATTTCGAACAATCCAATCAACTTGAAGGTTTACTCACCAAATGTTGTCAACTTGACTTTGGTTGACTTGCCGGGTATCACAAAGGTTCCTATTGGAGAACAGCCAGCTGATATTGAGTTCCAGATCAAAAATTTGATTTACGACTACATCTCAAAGCCAAACTGCATAATTCTAGCTGTGTCTCCTGCTAACCAGGACTTGGTAAACAGTGAGTCTTTGAAGTTTGCCAGAGATGTTGACCCATTGGGTAAAAGAACTATTGGTGTTATTACAAAGTTAGACTTGATGGATGACGGCACCAATGCCCTGGAAATACTAACAGGAAAAGTCTACCCATTGAAACTTGGCTTTGTAGGTGTTGTAAACAGATCTCAGCAAGATGTAAACTTGAATAAAACAGTGTCGCAGTCTTTGGATAAAGAAAAAAAGTTTTTTGCTCAGCACCAAGCGTACAAGACAATTGCTTCTAAATGTGGGACCAAATACTTAGGAGACAAGTTGAGCAGCATATTGATGGCTCATATTAAAGAGAAATTGCCTGACTTGAAAGCCAAAATTAGTTTTTTGATTAATCAAACAGAGCAGGACTTGACACAGTTAGGCTACGATGAAGATGAAGCTAGTCTTTTGGACAACAAGCCAAGCTTGATTCTTCAATTGATGAACAACTTTGCCAAAAATTTCATTTCGTCTATTGAGGGGACATCTTCGAACATCAATACCAAGGAGCTTTCCGGAGGGGCTAGAATTTATTACATTTACAATAACATTTTCAGCAGAAAACTTAACAGTATTAATCCAATACAAGATTTGACCATAGAAGACATAAGAATTGCCATTAGAAATAGTAAAGGTCCTAGATCGTCTTTGTTTGTTCCTGAATTGGCATTTGATTTATTGGTCAAACCTCAAATCAACTTGTTATCAGAGCCATCGCAGTTATGTGTTGAATTAGTTTACGAAGAACTAATGAAGATAATTTACAATACCCCTACGTCAGGCCCTGCAGGACTAGATTTAAAAAGATACCCTGTTTTGAAAAATCAGCTTATTGATGTTGTTAATGATCTGCTAAAGGAAAGGTTAACACCAACAAAAAAATATGTTGAGAGTCTAATTGAAATTCACACAAACTACATCAACACAAATCACCCAAACTTTCCTCCAGCTTCTAAAGTGATGCAGCAAATATTTTTTGACAAGAAAACTTTAGAAGAAGAAAACAGAAAAAGGGAATTGATAAAAGAGAACGCAGCTAAGAAGAGGTTGCTAGAAGCTGCTGAGGGCAATGACGCTGATCAACAAGAATCCGGTGAAATTAAGAACCCAGCTCTTGGCAAGGTGCCTTTTGCTGATGGAAACCTGAACGATTCTGAAGAATTCTTAAATGATACTCCAGTCAACAATGCTGAAATTGATGAAACCGATGACAATGACTTGCCTGTTCATGCTGATAACAAAGGCAAAGAAACTTTCTTAAAATTCTTATTTGGAAAAGCACCAGTTGAAAGTTCTAACGCCAATAGCGTGTCAGGGTTAACTCAAAACATGAAAAACATGGGACTAAACATCAACAATTCTGCAGCTTTTTTGGGTCAACACTCAAACTCTGTAAACAAACAGTTTGGCAGTGATGATGAGCAGTTCCAAAAGTATTTTGACCAAAACTTATCGAGTCAGCCCAACTTTGATGACAGTGATGAACTGACTGAAGAAGAAAAGATAGAGTGTGAGTTAATTTCCAGACTAATCATTTCCTATTTCAACATTATCAAGGAAATGATTGAAGATCAAATCCCAAAAGCAATTATGACTTTGTTGGTCAACCATGTCAAAGAATGTATTTCAAATAGATTGGTTGTCAAGTTGTATAAATTTGAATTGTTTGATGAGCTATTGAAAGAAGATGATGATTTAAGACTGGAGAAGGAAAAAGCTTTGGATCTGTTAAAAGGCTACAAAAAAGCAGCTGAAATGCTTAATAGCATTTAATGGTCCAGCGCGCCTGGTCATGACTTCTAAAATCTTTATACGTATATATTCAATTTTTATTGTTAAAATGCTTTTCTTTTAACAAGAAGTATTGTGTATATTTGCTGTTTTACAGTAAAAAAAAAAAAAACTCACCCTATTTGTATTGATTTTGTTGGCATTATTGCATAAAAAAAACAGAAATATTTATATATGTTTAGGTATTAATAGTAAAATCGTGTAAATATAAACCTGGGTTTTTACTTTGATTGCCAGTTAAGTTGCACATCTTCCATAAGTGCATTATAAATTTTCATATTCTTCAGGATAGAAAATCAATCTTTCCATTCCACTATCAGTTAAAACAACCATTCTTATAACACCACCAGAAGAACCATCCCATTTTATAGCTTGTGATAAAGAGTGCTTCATAAAATCAATAGTTTCTTCTTTCGACATATTTTCTTTATAATTTTTATTACAATAACCGTAAATAAACGTCGATCCACTCCCAGCAATTGCATATGGTTGTTTGTGTATAGAGCCACCCAATGGGATACTGTAAACTTCACCTTTTTTGTTTTGCTTGTCAAATCCGGCAACAATTAGGCCAGCTGACAATTGGTCCTTGTTGTTGTATGTAAGAGTCTTTAACAAGTTTGCTGCTGTTTTTACATCAGCATCTTCTTCAAATTGCATTTTGTATAAATTCAAATGGTATTGCACTATATCAGCAACCGCTTGTGTGTCAGCTGCAGATCCAGATCTACAGCACCAAACATTGTCCTGAAGTCTGGTCAGCTTATCAGTCACTCTGTTTGCTATGTAAGCTCCTGTAGATGTTCTAGAGTCTGCACCTAGTATCACACCATCCTTGAATGTTACTGCCATGATAGAAGTACCTAAATTGACTTCTCCTTTTTTCAAATGCTGAATATCAGTTGAGATTCCGTTCATTGTATTTTCCTTGGTTATAGATGCTTTTGTTTTGTAATGTTTATTGCCAGTGTGCAATTGCTATCTATTTAAATTAATATTTGAAATACTGGCTGGTCTTTCTAAGATAATAATGTTTAAATTGAGCAATGAAAAAGAATTAAAAAAATAGACTTGTAGAATCTTCTCTTTTTTTTGTTTTATTACTCTCTATTAACACTGGTTTTTATTGGCCTGTTTATTTAAGTTTGTTTTATATATACTTTTCAAAGAGTGTTCAGATAAAAGTATAGCTCTTTCTATTTTTTTTTTTTATGGGTGGCAAAATTCCATCTGTAGCACTCAGTTAGCTTGTGCTTATTTTTTTTTTTTTTTTTTTTTTTGGTGCTAAGGTATTTTGTTCTTTCATTTGTATGAGTAGAAGAAACTATCAAGAAAACATAGCCTTCGTCGGATTTTACAAATAATAGCTAAAGGATGGTTCTTATCCTGAAAAAATATGGCTATGAAAACTAATAACGCAGCTCATTGCATTAGCAATCTATTTTTACAGTGTTCACAATGTAAGCTATCTACAGATTGTATACAGATATATACGTATTGGTATGTTTAGCATACACGCATTTAAAAACTTAGATACAGTCTTGGTTTTTTATCATTAAGCCTATTTATTGTAGCTCAGGCATGTAAGAAACCCTGTTCTCATCTGCGCCGTAAAACTCTTTTTTGCTGAATGTGTCTTCTTGTTCAGAGCCATTCGATTTCAATTTAGGTGTGCTAAAATAAAGTTCTTTGAAAGGATTTTTGCTTAAAAAAATACTCTTGTCAACTTCACTATTATCTTTCAATCGGTACTTTTTCCTAGTGAACTGTTCAGGATTGGAAACTAAAGACCTGCTTCTGTCAACAGCACTTTTTTGTTTTACAGGTGACGGTTTAAGATAGATTTTTGAAAGCCTTGAGTTATTTGAAACATTCTCAAACATTTTTTTCTTCTCTCTAAGCTTCGATGTTTTAAACTCAGAAGAAAAAATGCTGGGGTTGACCACAGACTTCTTTATTGTGCTTCTCTCTGCCAGTCCATTAATAGGCTTTGAGTACTTGCCAACTGTCCCATCATAAAATCTATGCATGTTGCTGTAGGTTTGAGGTGTGTTCAAATGGTATTGTTCTAATTCGATATTGTCCATTTTTAGCTTCTCTAGCCATATGCTGATGATGCCTCGCAGTTGCGCTCTTTTCCACCGCTTCATATGGGTTCTCACTGAAATGTTCATGTTTTCGTTTCGTATAGCCTTCAGATTCCACTCATAAAGCAGCTTATGCAATCCTAAAACTATTTTTTGATTTGCAAAAGCATCCAAAACCTCCTCATGAACATCACTAACATTCAGTGTCGTTTTCCATTTGTTGAGCACTGCACTAGTCGTCTTTTTTTCTTTTTGAGTTTTGCTTTTTGCAATCTCGTTGTTTAGTCGCTCCATTCTGTCCACTGCTCTTCTTAAAAACTTTTTTTTTAAATTAGCAGAGTTGCAACGATCAGCTTTAGCTTCATTTTCTCTAATTTTCTGGCTTTCATCCAACAACACTTCTAAAACTCTTCTTGTTTCATACGGCTTTATTACCTCAGCAATGAATATCTTTTCATAATAACACAGTTTTTCTTGTTCAATATTTACTACCATTGTTTTCCATTTGTTAAGCACACTTTGCAACAGTCTTTTGGAAACAAGAATTTTATTTTCACATTGTTGGTTCAATGCTTTTGTAGACCCATAGGTTGATACTAAAGCATTTACTAAACGATGCTTTTGGTTGGTTTCCTCCATATTGATCGCATCTTGTTGGTACCGGCTTTGTATTTCAATTTTCTCAATCATTTTTTGTAAATATTTGTGCTTAATTTGATGCGCCACTTGTATTTCTATTTTTTTCAACTTCAAACTGCTCCAAAGCACAGAGAAATACTTTTCTTTCAGTCCCTGAAAGTACTTAAAGTCAGCTTGATTAACCATCCGTTGGTAGTGTATCATTTTTAAAAGCATCTTGCCTGTTAAATTCCGTTTTTCTAATCCAAACGAATGCTGGAATTTCTGTCTCTTATTTTGGAAAGCATCAAGCCCTGCTCCTTTTAAACGCTTATTTCCAAACTCTGATGCTAAATTCCTATTATTCGCAAACGCTTTGTTACAGTTTGCTAAGACAATCATTGTTTTTTTTTTAATGTTGCTGTTATAATGATCTGTAGCTATTTTTTCCTTAGACACCACACTTTGCAGCTTTCCCATAAGATCTCGTTTAAAAACACGTTCTTTTATTAACTCATTGCCATAGTACTCATAATTACTTAATAAATCTAATTTTCTTCTCCACAAATGTAAGTAGTTCGCATTCATGACTTCTAAATTGTAAGCTTTGTTTTTTTCGTCCAACCTGACACTCATATGTGCAAGCTTATTTTCTAAATTACTGATCACTTCTTGTTTAATATTCAAATTATTTTCATCACAAATCGAATCACACACTTTGTATATTTTTCTTTTTTGTGCCCATTTGCTGATGTATCGTTTTTTCGTTTCAATATTCTTCTCGAATACTTCTTTTGATAACTTCATGTAAATGTTCGTGGGTGTATGCACAAAGGTGTTGACAATCTCCTTGAACATAGTTATGTTTTCGGCTGATTTGAAAAAATCCGCTTCATTTCCTTTAAAAATTTCTATCAAATAGCTTATGTATTTGTCTTTATTAAAATAATATAACTGGCTCTCGTAAAGCCTAATGAAGTAACAGTAGTTTTCAAAAATTTTCAAAAAGCTTTTCAAGACATGCTCCTCAAGTCCAAGGGTCAGTAAAACATCCAAATTGTTTTTGTTTGTCGTTTCATTTGAATAAAGACTGTATATGGATGAGTGAACTTTGATAATATACGCGTCTTGCTCGGCAATCATATTCTCAATGCTTACATGCTGGTCAATTGTTTTTTCTGTTGTTGCAAAAGCACGCTTACTATCTGCAAGTCCATCACTTGGAAGTAAAGCCCCTAAAGAGCTGTTCAGCAAATACTCAGTACTCAGCTCGGAAAATTGTTCATTATCAAGTAATATTTCTTCTTTTTGAAGCAAATACTCAGTGTCATTTGGCTCCATATTTTATGCTTTAATAATATCACTAAAAAATAAAAACAAAACAGAAATGTAAGAGCTCGATTAAACTATTTATATGATTATATGTTTCTTCATTGAATCCTTTAAAACAATTGTTAAAAACACTGAATTAGCTTGGTTTTTTTTTTTTTTATTCTCGGTTGGACAAGCTTTTTATTTGTTTTTGCATTCATTCAGTGCATGGCTCCCAAGATCTACTGTCCTAAAAACAGTTATGTTTTATTAAATTTTTTTTTTTTTGATTTTAAAATTTGAAGTTTATATTTTTATTGTACTGGCTTTTGACGCAGGCCGGACATAAAGGGTCTTTTGAGCATGCTTTCGCATATGAAAGTATTGGCGGCTTTAACGCAATTGTGATTGGGTGCTTTGTGTATTTCAGAGCCATTTGAGTTTTAATTTTGTCAAGGTCAAAGTACAACGCATATTTTATTTATATAGCACATATCATGCGTTACGGCTGTATTTTTTACGAAAATATACGAATGCATATGTTATTCAAATGCCTGGTTTTTTTTTCTGTTATTTTTGCAATTGTTTTGCATTTTCTGCATTTGGAAACAAAAATATGCAAAAGAATAATGCTACTATTTACCAAAAAACTACCTTTTACGCATACCAGGAAACTGGATCATTTTTTGAAAGATTATAATCGCATATCTGTGTCTGAACACACATTAAGCGTTCTAGGGAGAAAAAAACTGGTTGAGAAACAAAATTTAGCAAAAAAAAAATACAAACGCGAAACTATTTGCCAAAATCAAGATGCTTAAGATTCACCCATTAGTAATGTCTGGAGAACTGAAAAAAGTTGGCAAACCAAAAAGAAAAAGTGCTCATAACTATTGAAGTAGCTGTGGTTTGTTGATCTTACTTTAGTCACCAATGGCAAGCCTACTAAGTGCTTTAGAGCAAGTGCTACCTGAAAACGAAAAGTTTGAAGTCTACCATTTAATTAGCCCAACAAGAGAAATCAAAGGTTTCAAGTACAGAAAGTACAACAAATGTGACTTTGTATGTAAAGCATCCCACTTTCTTGCAATAGCCAATAGCAGCAAAACGTTTTTTGCCATAGACATTAACATGTATTTTGAAGTAAGCAAAAATGCAGTTGAACGAACTCTTTTTGTCTCAAAAGCTGATACAAACGGGTACATAGATCTCAAAACAGTTAAAATTTCAGATATTATTACAGAGTTCATAACTTTTTTGTTAAAAATTGCACCTGAGTACTATCTTAACAGTGTTGTGCCCATTAGCAGAGACTACAAAACAATTTTGGATCAAAGAATAATAACAAAAAAGACTAAAACAAAAACAGGTTTGTTGAAGCTAAGCACAAGGAGCGCTTTAAATACGAAAATTGAGTTGCCCAAAAAGAATCTTTATAAAACAATTGCTTTAAGCGATAACTATAAAATAATGACAAACATCAGTATGTTTACGAGACCTGAACCACACTATTTGTTTACAAACTCAGGAAGCAATCCAAACAAGCACTGCTTGCCTGGTGACAAATTGCTGAAGTGGTGGTTGCTGATAGGAGATAAAATATTAAACAATGAGCAGATCTTTACAAATAGCAAGGAGTTGAAGGGAGTAGTGAACATCCCAGGGGAATCAGAATCATTTGTTAAAAGCAGGTATCTTAGCAAACTTTCGGAAAAATGGAGCGTAGGGTTTTTGTATGGTGGTTCATCAGAGCCACTGTATAAGATCCCCTTTTTTAATGATGATCCTAAAACTAGATTTTTAAGGGATTTGATGGCAGAAAGCAAGTACGATAGAGCAAATATAAATAAGTTCTGGATGGACATGGAGTTTAGACAAGAATTTAGAGCAGGTGTTGTTGTAGGTGTTGTTGGAATAAGGGGTTTGACCAATACGGCATATTTAACAGAAGCTCTAGCAGATGATTCTGTTATTCAATGCTCGTCTAAAGCCCAGTATAAAAAATACAAAAGCTATGTGGTAGGCGAAGAGTACGATAGCATTGAAGGTGCATTGGACAGTAGGGACAATCTTCATCAGCTATGGGTTTATAATAGAAAATTTGATAATAGTATAAATGGAAAGAAAATAAAAGATGTAGCATTTTCAAGCAAAAATATCCCTACAATAGCAACCTTAAATGTCAGAAGAAAAAAGTAAATATATATACTGTTTAAAAACTGTGAATATATAAATATATATCAAAATGTCTACATTTCAATTAACAAATTTTAACTAAATAATAATTAAATGTTTGGTAATATTTTAAATGTAACCATAGTACATTTTTTAACATTATAGCAGAAACCAACTAAAGAATCAATATTTTTCAACGCAAAGTATGCGTTATAACAAAAAAAACACAACAAATATATGCGTATAAAAAACATTTCACAAAAACTAATTTTGTACATTTAAACAACGTTTTACATTTTTATTTTAATGTTTAACTTAAAAAAATTACAATAAAACAAACATTAAACTAAAATTACTAAATAAAAATATGTTTATTTTAAACATTTTATAATTTTGTATTAATGTGTTTAAACGTTTTTTCGGATATAAAAACAAAAATGCCAAAATATTTTTTGCAATTATGCGTTAAAACATACTTTCTAGCGCAAATATATTTTATTGTACGCACAGTATGCGTACAAACATATAAATTTGCCAATTTTTACATGCATACTATGCTAATATAGGTTGTTTATAAGCAAACTAAACGTGAAAAAAGTTAGACAGAGTGATTTTTAGATTTAACTTGACAGTATTTTCGTTGTTACTACTTTTTTTTACATCAGAGATCTGATGAAACTAAGAAGAAATGTTTAAAAAATATTTAAAAGAAATAGCTATATATACCAACACTTTAAACACTAATGAGTTTTGACGATACCATTGATAATAGTAACAAACCCAGAGACAATGGGGTATCAGCTAAAGAGCTTGTTCTCAATTTCAAACAAACAGGCGGATTTGACAAAATAAAAACAGATATATTAGAAACACTTGCAAGCAAGAATGATGACATAGACAGTAAGAGAAAAACCTTGGTGTCGATAGTAGAGGAATTTGTGAAAAATACAGTAAACAAAGAAGTCATGCAAAACAATTCTTTGGTGTCTAGTAAAAGCAGAAACGATCCATCAGTCATCACAAACATCGAAAATGAAATAGCGACTGCGTATGGAGAGACTATTAAACAACTACTAAACGAAAACATACTGGAGAATAACACACTAATAAACAAAATTAAAGCAGATATAAATCAGCTGGATAAATAGTTAGCATTTATGTAATACATCAGATCTTTGATGTTTTTATTTTTGAATTTTTTACCAATTCTGTCGGAACTTCTAAACATTATACGGTCTCCTATAACATGAAAAACAATCTCATGGTCATTTGAAGGTGTTATTGGAATACGTACTTCAAAAACGGATTTACTTTTGGTTATGACTTTAAGTTTGTCCAAACTGTTTTCCTTGCTATTCTCAACAATTATGAATGTTTTTTGTGAGTCCCATAAAACCACACCTTCTTTTCCAACATTTGCTTTGTTTTCTGAAAAAATAACCTTGATTCTGCATCCGTTGAAATCACAAATAGCCAATTTGGTTAAGCACAAATTGAGATTAAGCTTGTTAAGTATATTTTTATACTCTACTGCGGGGCTTATTTTCAGAACATCTTGTATGTATGGAACCCACATTTCCAAAAACATCCGCTTATGCATTGTTTGATAATTAACAGGAATTGTTCCGTGCAATTCACTATGCTCAAGCTTTAGGTAATTGTATTTTTCATCTTTTGATAAATCCATTTTGTTGTGTTTAGTCAAAATGTTGTTTGCAATGTTAACATGTTTGTTGCTTGATTTTAGAAACAAGTTCAGATGAATTTTTGACAGCTTGTTAGTCATTCTGTAATTATTTTGAGCCAGCAAATGTTTCAAGACACTACCTTTTGATGATTTGGCATCCAAATTGTATTTATTGTCTTTTGCTTTGACTTGCTTTTTCGCTATTGGTGCAACTATCAAATGAGGTTTTACTCTTTCTTCTAATTCATCTGCACTAAGTTTCGATTTTGAGAGCAGTTGATCACGAATAAACAAGGATGTCTCATTCATGTTGTAGATGTACTTTAAAAAAAAACGTCCGTTCAAAAGTTGAGGTCAGGCTCTCAAGCTTTATCCAAATAATGTATGTATATATATACTTATATATATATATATGTATATTAGTTTGGTTTGGTGTTTCACTTTAAAATAGCATGTTTTCTTAATTTTACAGAAAATAGAGATTTTGATATACATGTTCCTGACTTGATGCCAAAAAGATAGAGAGGAAAAAGCCAAAAAAAAAAAAAAAAAGAAACAAAGTACGGCATCTGTTTTTTTTCATTCACACTAGATACTGTTGCTCCGACTCTTTTTTCTTCAAGATGTATAATCAACTGAGCAACGTGATTTACACGTGCTAATATTTAAGTCATAGTTTAAAGTGTATATAGTATGTGATGCTTCTCCTTCACAAAAGAGAACACAAGTAAAGTAGTATAATCAAAATTCGGTGGAAAAAAGCTGAGATTTCTTTTTCTTTACAGATATGGGTCTACTTTGACTGTTTTCTGAATAGCCAGCCTCAAAATTGTCTTCAAGTAAGTTTTTAGCATCAGAGGGTGGCTTTGGCGAATTAGGAGCAATTGATCCGTATCTACTTCCAACTACATGATTATTTTCGTCAAACAACAAAGATTTTTGACTTTGATGGCTTTTCACAAGACCAATGTTTCTGATACTTGACGAGTCATTGCCGTCAGTGTCATCTTCCAAACTCGATATTTCCTTTAAATAGTTTGTGATCATTAGGTTGCATGCTTGGCCACCTAGCAAAACAATAATCCCAACTACTAATCCCATTATAAAAGACTGCCAGCTTAAGTTCATATGAAGCTCAAGTGTAGGACTGCTTTTCAGCCATTTAAGGCTCACTGGGTCATCAACAATGTAAATACACGAAGAGGCATGGCCTGTTTGGCATCCCTGCTGTAAAATTCTTATTTTCTTTTCATCTCCTTGTGCATTTTTCATAACCAAAAACAATGCTGGTGGCTTGTTATCAATATTGATTTTTTTACAGTAAACAGAGGTATTGTCTAAAAGCGTAGCTATTGGCGTGTCAGAGCTTTTGCACTCCCTCATAAGATCCGTTGAGTTCTGAGCAATAATATGCAGCTTCATCAAGTCTACAAAGTCAGTGCCATTCACGTTAAACTGCTCGTCCTTAAGCATGGCCGAGCTTGTTGGAACTATGAATGAATAGTTTAAGTTGGAATAAACAAGATGCTTTAATTCTGGTATTTCGTTCAAATAAAGCATAAAATCCAAACCATTTCCATTTGTGTTCATCAAGTCCAATAAGCTTATTTGAATGTCCGGTGGGTACGTCAGCGTGTCAATCGGATGGATCACACCTTGCTCAAACAAAATATCCTGGCCTTTGGCTAAAGTCAAGTCCTGAACATTTGATTTGATTTTTAGCTTATGATTTGTTTGTTCAACATCTGAAATCTTAATAGGCGTGCCGTTAAAGTTGATGTACTTATCAGGTTCGTTCATGTTTGTGTAGAGCAAACCCTCCCAAATGTAGTTTTTCAAAAACCTATTCAAAACATCAATGTTTTTTTTCAAATACTCCAAGTTCAGATCAAGGGTGGACCAGGCATTGTCACTCGGCAAAAAGATTGTGTAACCATCACTGTTGATTGGAAGATTCAGCAAATTCAGGTTTTGTAGCAGAATAAGTGACTGTGATGAGTGAATGAACTCGCTTCCAACAGCCTGAATTATACTTCCGGGCAATTCTAATGGCTGGTTGATCGTGTATATGTATGAGTTTCCGACCTTGATTGGATCTAGGGCATTAAGAATTTGATAGCTCTGTAAGCTATTTATGAAAAACTTATCATTTTCAGTTTTTATTATTTTTAGCTTTTGGCAATTTTTCCCCATATTCTTGTTGTACTCACAGAGCATCGAAGTGTACAGAATAGATTTTGCGTGGTAGACGTCGTCTGACTCAAAAATCTGAGTTTTCATTTTATTTTCAAAGTCACTAACCAAATTCACTTTTTTTTCAATGAAGTGATAAATTAAACTCTTTTTGCTAAAGCCTTCATAGCCCTTTGGATTTGTGTCTTTGCCAGTATAGTTGTCAACGTATATAAACAGAGTTAGCTCTTTGCCACTTGTCAGCAAATAGTCTAGGTCTCTAAAATACATTTCCTGCAGAAAATCATATGACTTCAGCCCAACCAGGTACTTTTGAATTGTAAAGTTTAGTTTAGATATTTCAATGTCGTAATTATCAAAAACATAGGACATCCCGTATCTTTCGCCTTTGTTGTGATTCAAATCTTCCAGGTCTTTGAAGTGCAGAATGCTAGGCGAGCTTTTAGAAACAAAGTCATTGATTGCAATTCTATATCCGTTATCTGACACTGCGTATTCAAGCGAATATGTGGTTTTGCCGTTCAGTGTTTCAATTTGTCCTTCTTTCTTCAAGCCCTGCCCTAAAAGGCCTTTTACAACTGTTGAGTTGATTGTATGCTTCTGGTCCCACACCAGATCTTTTTTTATTGAATGATCAAAAGCAAAGTCATTTAGAAATGTTTCAGGATCGGTGCCAAAAATGTATTCCAGCTCAATGCTGTTGTACTTAAATGTTTTTTTCAAAGACTCATCAGTTGTGATAATAAATGTGTTGTTTATAAAGTTTCTCAGGTACTTAAAATCAGTGTCATGATATTGTAAAAGAGTTTGCATATAGCTTACATCAGCTTGTCTTGCCATATACTTTTCAAAAAACCTATTCAGATTCAGTTTAGGTAGCGGTAAAAGACAGCTTGTTTCGTATATTTGGCATGCTTGCTCTGTTGGCTGCTCAATCAAAGATCCATCCAATGCTAAAATTTCGCCGTGCTCCCAGCTTCCTTTTTTATCATTTGAACTGTCCAGTAAGTGCCCTTCCTGGAAAAACTTGACATGACCATTAAAAGTTTCAAATATCAAAGGATAATCAGTCCAACTTATATATATTGAGTCAATTGCTCCTGTGATATTTCTTTGGAAATCAATAATTTTTTCATCAATAATAAGCTTGTCAATATCAAATTTCTCGGTATCAATGCTGTCCCAGTCATTTATGTATTCATTGCCTGGAATTAAAAGCGTAAATTCTGCAAGGCTTAATTCATTCAAATAATTAACTTTGTCTGCTTTTCTAAAAAGATTCAGTATGTTTTTAAATTTATCCAAATTGTCCGATATGACATCTATCACTGTTGTGAATTTTTCTTTTGTATCATTTTGTATTTCACTGGTCGTCACCACAGACAATGATTCTTGCGCATTGCTCAGGATAATGAATATAAAACAGCCAATTAATTGCAGAGATGCTAGCCTCATTTTTAAAATGCTAAAAGGCTGCTATTTGTTGTAGAAAATGTACAATTAAAAAATAAGCACAGCAGAACCTTCAAATCCTTATTTTTAGGTCAGAAGCAATGTGGTTTACTACTTGCACTATGAATGTATATAGGTATATTTTTTTTTTTTTTAGTTTAAACAAAAAAGAAACAAGGCAGATGCAAAAAAGAAGCCACTTTTTAAATGCAGTTTATTTATCTATGGTTTAGTGTTTGGGATTACAGAATTCTATTATAAAGCATCAATAAGTCAACTACTGCAGGATTTACCAAAAAAAACACTTCCAAAGCTGTGTTGTGCAAAAAGGAGACAAACAAAGGTAAACTTTACAGAAGTTCAAGATTTCATTTCTATCTATCTAATAAAACAAGAAATAAAAAAAAAAAATATATAGAACAGGAAAATAGGATTGCTGCTGAAAAGCAACAACAGAAACTACTAGCACGTGCAAAGCAAGCTTTGGCGCCGTGGCGCATCTTCCAAGCGCACACTTTGCGTCTGTGCCCCTTTGTTTATAGACTAAATTCCCCCAAAACGCCGTGTATGGGCTCCACTATAATAAAACTGGGCTGTCCAAAAGCTTATCAAGGGAGCATGCAACCACCATTATGAAAAAGAAGAAATAATCCCATAATGAGGCAGCTACCCAACATATAAATATGTTTCGACCATATTGCTGGTTGTAAAAAACACAGCAGCTCCCTCACTGAAGCCCTACAAAAATATAAATCAGCGTGTAAATCGCTTGTAGAAAAACGGACGCGAAGCAGGAGCTGATAAGCATGACTTGCCTTCTTTTTTTTTTTTGACAAAGCAACCTTATAAAAAAATTGCATGGACACTTTTATTTGTTCGTGGGATATTTCTAATAACACGCTTTTCTTTTCTTATCAGGCGATTTAAAATACACAGGTATTATCAATAGGCAATCTTTGATCTGCAGGTGCTGGGCAGCTATTTTGTAAATATAAATATGTAACTGGACTATGTTTATTTTTTTTTTTTTTTTTAACAAAGAGATGAAAAAAGTGAAAAATGAGTTTTTATATCACACAGTGGTAGCTATCCTGCAAAGGAAGAGACAAAGAAAGGCACCCCAGAAAATACAGACATCAACCAAGAAACAGCCACGATGGAAGATCCAAACGAGCAAAACAGCTACATCTCCATACCGATTGCGGTTGCGAGAAGAAACAGCATGTATAGAGGAAGCTTTCAAAACTCCAATGGTGATTCTGAAGCAAACTACGGATCCCTATTGAACAGCGGAGGGCTTTCGCAAAGAGCACAGCGCTCAGAAAACATGCCTATCACTGGAGCATCGCCATTTAAAGGTCCGAACTCCATCAAAAGATTTCAGTCATCCTACCAAAGAGCAAACAGTTTCAAATCGATTGAAGTAAACATAGGCAAAGAAAGATCTTATTTCAACACTCTTCACAGCCCAAACGACTCAGGCTCTTCAGTATATGACCAGCTTATTGATTATGATACAATGGGTGCCAGTTTGGGTGGTAGAAGACTTTCTATGGCTGTTAACGGACCAGCACATGTTCCTAGGAAAAAATCCCACGTTGATTTTGACAATATGGACATATCGCCTAGAGAGTCGCCAAGCGAGTTTGCAGAGGAGGAGAGCACAGTAAACCCTCTTTTAAACCCCAACTATTCCGAAAGCGAGTATGCTTTTAGATCGCCATCTCACAAAATAAACGATATCAACACGATATTGATTCAAAAATTGAAATCAGAAAAATTAAAAGACAAAGTTGTTCTTAAGATCCTGGGTCAGTCAACACAGCCCCAAACGGTATTCAACAGTGTGAATGTTCTTATTGGAATAGGACTGTTTGCGCTACCGCTGGGCTTAAAGTACTCCGGGTGGATACTTGGAGTACCTATGCTAGCAATTTTTGCTTTGGGGACCTTTTTCACAGCAGATCTTCTTTCAAGATGCCTTGATACTGATCCCTCATTGATTTCGTATGGTGATCTTGGATATGCAAGTTTTGGGCCTGTTGGGAGAGCTTTGATATCTATTTTATTCAGTCTTGACTTACTTGGTGCAGGAGTTTCGTTGTTTATTTTATTTGGTGACTCTTTGAATGCGCTTTTCCCTTTCATCTCGGTTACCCAGTTCAAACTATTAGGGTTTCTGCTTATATTTCCACTGAGTTTTCTTCCATTAAGTATCTTATCAAATGTGTCTTTGTTAGGTATAGCTTCCACTATAGGGACTATTTTCATCATTCTTTTGTGCGGAGCCTGGAAAGAGACATCTCCTGGGTCCTTGCTAAATCCAAGCCCAACATCTATGTGGCCAGGCAGCTTTAAGGACTTTTGTTTGTCGATTGGTCTTTTGAGTGCTTGTTGGGGTGGCCATGCAATCTTTCCTAATTTGAAAAATGACATGAGACACCCAAATGCGTTTAAATCGTGCTTGAAGTATACATACATGATAACTGCAACTGCTGATATAGGAACAGCAGTTATTGGATTTTTGATGTTTGGTGAAAACGTTGACAATGAAATCACTAAAAACATTCTGAATACCCAAGGCTACCCTAAGTTTGTGTATTATGCTATTTCAGCATTGATGTCTGTTATCCCGTTGGCAAAGACACCTTTAAATTGTTTGCCAATTGTGTCTCTTCTTGATATAATGACTGGAGTTAAGAAAACAAACAACAGTGATGACGAAGACAGCGAATATGACGAGGATGATGATGAGTTAGCCATTGAAAGTGAATATGAAGATCTTACACCAAAAAGTTCTAGAATCTCTGCTCTCCAAAAACCTGCAACCAGCTATTATAACAAAATAGTCCCTGGCTTTAATAAGATTTTCGTTAATGCTCTATTTTTGCTAACCTCAATTGTGTATCCAGAATTTGATAAGATTTTAGCTTTGCTGGGTGCTGGGTTGTGCTTCATTATATGTTTCATATTGCCATGCCTATTTTACATGATTATGTGCAAAGACACAATCAGGAAATGGGAATTTTACCTATGCTGCTTCATTATATTTATATCAATGATTTTATCTGTTTTGGGAGTGGGTGCAGCATTATCATAGAAGGATTGTGAGGTTCTGATAAAAAACTCAACCCTGTTCTTGAGTATACATATATATATATCTGCTATTACCCACACGTATGCTACGCTTTGTTTATACTTTATGGCTTATTGATTAAGCTTGTTTAATAGTGCTTACAATTATTGTTTTTAAATCTGACATATCGGAGTTAAGCAGCCATCACTTTTCTTTTTTTTTTTACTTTCACATCTTGTTTTGCTTCCATCTTTTCCTGCCAGAGCCTTTTTGCAATTTTTAATTTTAGTGTGCAAGCAGTTAAAACATGTTATTACCTATTCTGGGAATTTTTGTTCACATACAATTTTCTTTTTCCTCTTTTTTACTTTATTTGCTTCACTCTGATCCATATTTCATCAAGTGCTTTCAATACTTCATTCTATGTGATTGTACATGAAAGGCAAATAAGTATAAAAAAAAGAATTAGCACCCAATAAAAACAACCAACAAAGTTTTTATCTAGAGCTGCAGAATGAGTGTTTTAAATGTGCACGATTTGATCGTGTCAAAGGATGCCAAATACAATGCTACTTCTTTATTAAATTTGTTATCCAGTGATGGATTTGAAAATAACAAAGATGTAATCAAGGCACAAGTAGATGATCTTTTGAACACACAAAAGGAAATTTTTGAAAACAAATCACCAATTGATTCTCTTATTGTTGATGGATTGGACTTTGATCAAATTTTTGAGCAATACAATATTATTTTGCAAGTACTAAGTCCTAAACTGTTGAATGATGTCAAGGAACTGGGGTCTGTTTTAAATTCAGACGAAGACGAAAGCGAAGAAGAAGAAGAAGAAGAGGATGATGGTGAACAAGATGGAGAAGGTTTAATCTCTGAAAACGAACAAGAAAACTCGATCCAAGATAGCAACTCAGACTCTGAAGAATTTTATTCTGCTAACGAAAGCCTGCCTAACAAATTAGAGACAGCATCTGATGATCAGGAAAATGAACCACTAGTTGAAGAAGAAACAAACGAGGAGGAAGAAGAAGACGAAAAAGAAGAAGAAGAAGACGGTGAGGAAAAAGATAAGTTTTTTGATGCAGAAAAGTTTTTGAAACAGCTTGACGATGCTGATGAGCAAGGAATTGATATTTTAGAAAATAGAGGTGAAGAAGAAAGTGAAGATGATATTGATTACTTTGGCGATATACCATCTGAAGACGATGAAGAAGCTGACTACTACAACGACTTCTTTGACGCACCTGAAAAACAACAAAAGACTAAACCAAAGAAAGCAGCAAACAAAAAGCTGACAGAGGAGCTGTCTGATGGAGAAATTGATTCTATGATGGACAATGTTAGAAAAGATCTATTTTCTGATGACGACAACGACTCATTTGACGACGAAGAAGATAATGAAGATCAAGAAAGCACAGATAGCAAACCACTGAAAACATTATCTTCTCATGAGCGTCAACAATTGGAAATTCAAAACCAGATACAGCAGCTGGAAGAAAAGGCTGTTGAAAGCAAGCACTGGGGTATGAAGGGTGAATCAAACGCTAAAAACAGACCTAAAGACGCATTGGTTGAAGAAGAAGTGGAACTTGAGTTTGAGTCCAATGCCAAGAGTGTTCCTGTGATGACATCTGACATTATTGAATCTATTGAAGAAATTATTAAAAGAAGAATAAAAGACATGCAATTCGATGACTTGGAAAGACGTATACTGAACACCAACATAAAGCAAAGAAGAGCCAGAGAAGAAGTTTTGCAAACTAAGTCTAAAGTGTCATTAGCTGATCAATATAAAGAAGCTGATGATGAGGCTGCTATTGATAGAGATCTTGATGACTTTGAGGAATCGGAAGAATTAAAAGCAAAGCACACTGAGATTGATGCTTTATTCAATGACGTTATGTACACTTTGAATGCACTATCATCTGCTCACTTTACACCAAAACCTGTTAAAAATGGCCTAGAAGTAAAGGTAGAAACGTCTACAATCACCATGGAAGATCAACAGCCATTAATTCAAAGTGCTGAGTCTAGTTTAGCACCACAAGAAATTTATAAAAACTCTGGTAAGAACAAATTGAGAGAAGATGACGTTGTTTTAAAGAATGGTTTAACAGTGAACAAGAATGAAATGACTAAGGAAGAAAGACAGAGAATGAGAAGATCAGTGAAGAGAAAAAGATCTAAATTGATGAAGCAAAAAGATGAATCTAACACCCACAAGAAGAACAAGATAGACGAATCCATTGATGTATTGAAAAGCAACAGCAAACATATCACCGTTGTTGGAAAAGACGGTAAATCAACAGACAGTAAAGGAAAAGCTAAGAAACAATCTAATGAGGATGATACCAAGTTTATTGGCAACTATAAGCTGTAATTAAAGCAGAAGACTGCATTGCACATTCAATATATAACCTGCAATTGTTATAATCATTGCTTGATTTTGTTTTTATGTTTTTTTATTTTATTTGTTTAATAGGTAAAAGAAATTTGTAGTGCCATTTAAGTGTTGTTATAAATCGATTAATAAACTTGAAATATAGCCAACAACTGCTTTTTTTTTTGTTAACTCTTATATTTAACACTGAACGTTAAACAGTATATATATATATATATATATATATATATAAAACTAATAAATAACAACGTCTATTAAAGCAATTAATCAGTTTTTTAATCAATACATAAAAGAAAAATATATATAAAAAGATAAAATATTGATTCCATTTAAATGCTTAAAAAAATTAAAAAGCTTCATTTATTTTCTGTGTCTATGATTTCCGCTAACTAAGTTTCTCATGGCTTTTCCAACACTTTGATAACATGATTGGTCCAATAAAGCTATTTCCCAGTTAACAACATCATCTATATTACAGCTATCAATTTCCATTCCTTCTCCAGTCAATTTTTGGAAACCGTTTTCATCAAACTTGTTATTGTCAGCTATGCTTAAAATGAATTTGGAGTACTTTTCTCCGTTTATTACACTATAGTTTGCAATTGTTTCCTTTGTGTCATACATACCATGGCACTCGTCGTATCTATTGCTCAAAAATTCTAAGAATTTTGCAACAGCCAATGAGGTTTTTTCAGGCGTATGCAGGATGAAACTATGCAACTGCTTATTGAAAATCTTTGCTCTTTGTATGGTGGCATTTTTAGTTTTGAAAAATACAAAATCCAAAGCTTTCAAAAGAAGTTCTGAAGTGGTCGAGGTGTTAATTTTAACTTTATAAGTAGACAAAAATTCAGAGGTTTTAGCGCTGTTAATGCTTGTATTGTATGGCGTGTTTGAAAACGGCGATGGGGTACTTGTTTCCAAATTTGGATCAACAGACAGTATAGGAAGCAGCTTGTAAAGTTCATTAATGAAAAAGGATAGATCCATTTGGAACTTCAAACCTAAGTGGTTGGTTACTAAAGTAAAAGCTGTAACGATACACAACAAAATCAATCTACCATCCAAAGTTGTCCCTGCCGACTCATTTTCAGCAAACTCGCTTTCATCATTAATGTCTATTATTATTTCTTTTAAGATATCTAAAAAGTCTCCTAACAAGTCAAAGTTGGCCATGTGGCCGAACTTGGCCAAACCTTCTAAAACAACACCAACTAAGTTGTTGACAGAGTCCTTGTTTTTCAGAATGGTCAGATACAGTTGCAAAGTCAGTTTTAAGATTTCTGATTGGTTCTTTTCTCTTTCTTCTTTAGAAACGGCTTGTTCAGCAACCATCATGTCCTTCTCAATCTCCTTCAGCTCTTTTCTGATTTTTCTTTGCTTCTTGGACAAATGCACTCTATCTTTCTTTTTAATCTTAACTCCATCGTCTTCTTTATTTTCAGGAGGAACATAATCTTCAAGTATATCCATTTTTAACAAAACCAATAGGGTGTATTCATAGCATCTGTAGTTTCTCAGCTTTAACATCTTATTTAAGTTTCTTAAAATAAACAAAGTGTACTGACCCTCGTAATCTTCGTAGACAATAGTTTCCATTTCTTTTAATATTTTGAAGTAAAAAGGATCAGACTCGGCTTTAGATTGATTAGAAACACTAATCACTCTTCTGACAGCAAGTTTGAACAAGTCCAAATTTCCATTGAAATGCTTAAAATTTTTGATCAACTCACAAACTAGCAAGCCCCCAATGTTGTATAAAACTTCGTTGACTTCTTGTCCTTGCTTGGCAGGCTTATTTAAGTATTCTATAGTGTCAATAAAAGACATGTAATTGGCTACCAAATTATCTTCAAAGCTTCTTAATTTCTTGACTTCTTTTGTTTGCTTTTCTAGTTTTTCTTTAGCAGTCAAAGCTCTGATTTTGTAACCTGGAATGATACTTTTAAACAATGGTATTAAAGCTAAACTGGAGAATTTACATGTGTTAATATTTTTAGATTTAGTCATTCTCACTAATCTTGTTAATTGTGCTAACGAATCTTCTGGCATTTCCATTACAGAGTTGACTAATACAGCAATTTCTTCTTTAAGCTTGATAATGCTTTCAGCAGTGTCAACTGGCTCAGCAATTTCCTCGTCTTCTTCCTCAAGGATTTCGTCTTGCTCTGAAAACTTATCTGAATCATCAGATTGAGACTCTACCTTTTCAACTTTTTTGTTTAACTTTTGCTGCTTTGGTGCTTTCTTTTGTATAACAACCTTACCGTTAATTTTGATTGGTAAACCAACAGTTTCGTTTGGATCATTTTCATGATCATAGTTCAATGTTCTAGGACCGTATTCAGACTCATCTTCTTCTGTTTTTCTTCTTCTTTTTTTGTTTGCTCTTTGAAGCGCGTTTTCTTCACGAACATGCTCATTGACAGAAGATATATCTTGATCTAAAATATGGTCTAGGTTGTTGTTGTCAACAGTGTTAATGTTAAACAAAAAACCTTCAGATTGCTTGTTCAGCTCTGCAGTTCTGTTTTGAATCTGCTGCTCTTTTTTTGACAGCTTTTTAGCTTTTATTGCGGAAGACATTGTGATGAGTAAGTATCTCTATCTATATAGATCTTCTTTAGCCAACAACGAAAACAAAAAAAAAAATCAAGTAGTGTAGGCTTGGTTTTGATAGTTTAATGCTGGTTATTGCTATATTACTATAAATTATATGCTTAGATATATATATATATTTTTGGTATCTGGATTACCATGTAAGTTCTTTTTAGTCCTCTGCTCTAAACATATACATTGAAAAGGAGCTTATTTAGCTTTTGTAGAAACTAAATTTTTTTTTTTTTTTCTTTTTAAAATGGTAAACGTTAAAAATGATGGTTTCCTAAAAGGGGAAAAGACATACTTAGCCATTTCAAATAAAACAGCATTTTCTTCTTTTCTTCACATGTTTCTTGGACTTTTCAGTGTGATTTCTCGCGTGAAAAAAAGCAATTTAATCACGTGCAATCTTTTGATTTCATAATAGTTTTTGGCACATGTTGATACAAAAGCGTATCACGTGACAATCAAGCATTGAGTTATTATTGCCTCACTGCTCCATTTAATCAAAATTGTATTAAACCATATCACTCTGTAATATACTGATCAAAATGCTTTTATTATTATTTCAAAGAGCTATAATAAGATGATAATTAAAAAAAAAAAAACTTTTAAGTACATCAATATATATATATATATTTAGATATATCAATTATTTGAACTTTGTATGCCCACAATTGAATCGTTTTGAACAGTTCATTGATAAAAACAAGATTATGTTTTAGTCACCATGAGCTTGTTTATTGTTCAATATTTAAGTAGAAAACTTTTTGTTTGCAAAACAAACTCTTGCAATCATAACTTTGGCTTAACTTCTTTGACCATTACAGACATATTTATTGGCATTTTCAAATCAATCCCTGGTTCCAGCCCAGTTTCCTCAGTTGAGTAATCAATTGGAATATGGAATCTTCTTATTTCAGTGTAGTTATGATAATTAGTGTAGTAGTCCAATAAATTGTGCTCAATGATGATTTCTACTATAAACTGGTCAACATCAAATAAAGTTGCAAAGTGTCTTTCTGTTAATGGCAACAAAAATGAGCCTAGTCTTGGCAAAAAAGATGTAAAACAAGTAGGCTCAATTGTTTTCCCATCTGGATAACTATGGTGGGGTTTGAATCCAACACATCCACTGATTACGCTTTCTGATAATTTTAAGTAGTTGTCGTCAGCAGCTGTAATGTAAACCACTTCATAGCCTTCAAACATTTCTTTTTTAGGATTTGAAGATTTGCCTAGGAACTGACCAATTTCACTTGTCTTTTCGACAAACAAATACATGTAGCAGCTCTCTGGATGATCTTTAAATCCTGCATCTCTGGAAAAAGTTTCTAAGCACTGGATTCTGTCACCATCCATTGTGTTGTACTTTTCAAGATTTCTGCTATAACCCTCATTGATTCTGTTCATGATGATTCTTTGTGTTTTTTCAGAAAAATCAAACAAATCAGTTGTTTTCATAGCAAGGAAGACATGTGTGTCTGGGGACCATAAGTTTTTACTCATATTATATAAAGGTTGGGTTTTGGAACAAGCAACTAGGCTGTCTTAATAAAAATGTTTCAGCGTATGCAGCTTGGTTTCTTTTCTCAGTGTTATTTTAAAAAATAAAAAGTGAAAAGTAACCAAAGTGCATTGATTATGTTATTCAAATTTAAAAAACATATAAGTGAAAAGTTTCTGTCTTATTATATAGGAGTCAGGAAGAAATTTGATAAGCTTTTTTTTTATTTTTTTTTAAACAAAAAAAAATCACACATTTGAATATGAACATTCTCTCTCTATTTAGTGAGCTTAAAAGCGCTTGCTTACTGGTTGCCCGATATTTTTT
The DNA here is from genome assembly GCA_030573555.1 of Hanseniaspora hatyaiensis (nom. inval.). Classification (NCBI taxonomy): domain Eukaryota; kingdom Fungi; phylum Ascomycota; class Saccharomycetes; order Saccharomycodales; family Saccharomycodaceae; genus Hanseniaspora; species Hanseniaspora hatyaiensis (nom. inval.). The sequence goes on from JAJMDM010000003.1 coordinate 142,853, forward strand.
AATCGCTTACATCGCAAATTATTTACCTTTTTGAAAAAAAAAAACGGTTGACTATATAGAAGTTATTATTTGCTGTAGGACCAACTCTTTCATCATGGCATCAAATAACTGGCTGTCTCCTGCAACTTTTGCTTTTTCCAAAAACTCACCATAGTTTACAAAAAACTTGTTCAATTTCTTCAAGTCTGAAGCAGATAACGAGCCATTTTTGTGAAAGCCTTCCTTGATGTAGTTGGCTAAATCCAAATCTCTGGTCAGTAAAATCGAAACAATAAACGATTCAATCAGCTTGTATGCATGCGACGTTTTTTCGTATTTACCAACATGATTATTGGAAACATCAATAACATAGTCCTTTGCAGCGTCTGAGCTGTCTATAAACGCAGCTGTTAGCATGCTTAGCTGAACAAAACTGGCTTGTTCTTCAGCAGACATACTGGTTGTTTTAACTTGATCAAAATGTTGCGTGAAGTCTGATATTGTTGGTTGAATTTCGTTAGTGATGATTGAGTAACAGTATCTGAAATACGTTTCAAACTCATTGCTGAATAAGTTATTGGTGGAAGAAAATCCTTTTGGATCATGCAAATACAGTATTCTTTCAATGTTTTTGTTCACCAATGTGCTGTTACAACTCATAAAATTGTGAGCTTTGTGATTTTCTATCACATCTTCAAAGCAATTCAGCTTGCTATTGATGTCAAGTTTAGTTTGCAACACCAATGCTTTGGTTAACGATGATTCTTCTTGTAGCAAAATCTGATTAGCCAAATTTTCACCATCAGTTAACTTGATATAAGGGCCGTGATTTTTAGCATATGACGTATATGCGGATACACATTTGGCATTTTCAACGGCATCCAGATGACTAAGCAAAAACTTACAAATCAAATAATGCTGGAAAGTAGTTAAGTTATCTTTACCAAGCTTAGTAAAATAGTTTACCAAATTACTGTTGTACCCAATTTCATTTAATTTATTTAACACTAGCTCAAGCAATCTAGTGCAATTTGCATCTAAAATTTTAGTCAAAATCGCTTCTATTTGCAAACAGGTCATGTTTGAGTTAATGGTTTCTTTGCTTAAGTTTATGAATAAGTAGACTGCTTGGGCCAAAACTCTTACTAGCTCTTCGTTTTCGGTTTCATCTGCTGATTTCAGTATTTGTTCCAAGGTAGAAAGCAGCAGTTTATTGTCCTTTTCCGCAATATTAAGTTTTAGCTTACTGCTTAATTGTAGTAACTCGCTTAAATAATCGATATGAGAAATTCTTCTTCCTGGGTTTTTATTCAAAATGTTATTTAATGTATGATCTGATATGTACTGGTCGTGGCTTTTCTCAGTATGTTTCGAATTCAAAATTTCTTTCATCAAGTAATCTGATATGCCAAACTCAAAATTAGCTGCTCTATCTAATACAAATGATTGGACATCGGCTTTTTCTGTGGCACTCAATTTGGTTAGTTTAGGCTCAACAAAGTTGTAGTAGCATTCATTTAACGTATGTGTTTCTGCAATATCTTTATCGCTGTGTTTGACAGCAGTGTCTTGAAGCAAAGGATGACTTAAAATTTGATTTTTTGCTTCATCAAAGCTTATAAACCTTTTATTGCTTAGTATAAGCTTGCTTTTATTCAATAAGGATAATTTCAATAAAAACGGCTTGTTTTTTGTTACAGTCAGCATGTTATGAAAGTGTATGTGTATGCAGGAATTCCAACTATTGCCTTAACTCAATGTACAATTAAAAACAAATCTGGACTTTGGTTTAACAGTGATAATTTATAAATATGTAGTTTGGAAATAAGAGAACATCGACCAATGCATAGTGGTTTAAAAAAGCCATGAGCTATTAATTTCAATTGAACACCG
>JAJMDM010000003.1:144824-236348 GCA_030573555.1 Hanseniaspora hatyaiensis (nom. inval.)
TTTTTTTTTTTTTTATTAACGAAGAGAACAAGAACCGCTAACATATGCTTTAAATGAAAATCTTTGTCAAATGCTATGTATCGTGCTTTCAAAATAGTTTCAGGTTTAAAAATTTTAATTTGTTATTTTTTTAATACCTTAAATGTGGTCTAATAACTTCGCAACTTGAAAAAAAAAAAAACAAAATTGAAAATAAAGATTTTGCTAAAGCTCAAATAAAATATTTGTCTATAAAACATTGCACACAATGATTAAAGAAATCTTCATATTACTGTTTTTTTTTTTACATTAGAAATTATATAAATATATATAATTCCTTTTTTATGGTTTATTTTGTTTTTGATAATAGTAAAAAAATAAAGCTAGTTGCCGCTAAACAATAAAAGATGTCAAAACAAACAGTAGCAAAAACTTGAAATTTAGCATTATATGCTTGATTCCACTGTCGCTGTAAGTATAAAAAACAGAGCTTGAAACCGGGGTTGTTAAAATACTCGGTTTTTGGGTTTTGGCGGTAGTGCTTCTTAGAGAAATTTTTGGTGATAACAAAGATTCATAATTAAAACTGCTAGTTGGAACAGAAGACAGTAAAGAATCTAATGTTACAACTAATGAAGTAGGGGCTAAACTCTGTTTTAAGCTGCTTGGTAAATCAGTGGTATTTCTAATTGAATTATGCATTGGTGTATTTGCAGTGACAACTGATGTATTAAACACAGTGCTCTCAGATGGCACAGTTAAATCACTTAAAGACTTGGTGCTGCTTGTGACAACAACAGAACTCAAAACAATGTGATTTTGAGAGCTGAAATCAACAAGATCTTTTGAACTGGTTATTGTAAAAAAGCTTTGATAAGTAGTAGTTTTTGAATCAGTAAAATTATTCAACGATTGCGAACTAGTTAAAAAAATTGACGGCTTGCTACTCTCTGAAGATAGACTTTTAGCATGTGTTAAAAGGTCAGTAGGAATTAAAGAAACAGCAGTAGTGTTAGTTAATCCAGTGCTTACTGTTTTTATAATAGTGGAATTTATTGATGTCAATTGTGTAACTGTTTGAGTGTTGGTGCTTTTGGTTGTCAAAGTCTCAAAAAATGCACTGGTTGTAATAATTGTGTTAGTATATGTCGATAGCAACTCAATGTTTGTTGTAAAAGTAGTATTAACAACAAAAACTTTAGAAATGGTAGAAGGAACTAAAACTGTTGAGGTTACACTAGAAACCACGTCAAAAGTGTTGGTATGAGTAACTGTGTAATTTGCATTTGTTGTAGCCGTGTTGTTTTGCGTAACTGTGTATGTAGTACTTATTGTGTCAACCTCGGTATAGATTGAAGGTTGTTTTACAGTAGTAACTTCAGTAGTGGTGTATGATACAAGTGTTGTTGTATTATGAGAATTGATTATTGTCCCAGTTTCATAAACTGTAGTCAAAGTTTGAACTGTATTTGTTAATGTGCGGGTAGTTTCAAAAACATCAGTAGTTTCAAAAGTAGTTGTCACTATTACATTTGTAGAAGTTGTAAATACTTCAGTGGCAGTAGTGGTAGATGTATCAGTAGTTTGAATTGTCAGGGTGCTGATCACAGTAGTAGGCACTAAATCAGTAATAGTCAATACTTCAGTTGTTTTATCAACTAAGGTTTGTGTATTGGTAGTAGTTGTTTTAAAATTTTCTGTTTCAGTTGTTTCTAAAGTCGTTAAAAATGTAGTTTCAGAAGTTGAAGTAATTGTTGCTGAGATAACATCAGTATTAGTTGATGTTGTTGTTAGTATAACAATTTCTGTTGCTGTTCCTGTAATCAAAACTGTTGTGTTTACCGTAGATGTTTGCACCGTATCTGTAGTTGTTTTTGCTGTAGTTTCTGGTGTTCCAACTATTATAACATCTGTCTCTGTTTGCAGTGTACCTGTTTTAGCCGAATATATTGTATATGTAGACAGAGTCTCTGTAAAAGTTCCTGTATACGGTACAGTGCTTGTAGTGATTGTTGTTGTAGTTGTTACTGATTCTGTTGGTACGTATAATGTAATTTCAATTGTTTTTGTATTATAAAACTCTGTAGATGGCGGTATAACAGTTGTTGACGATGAAGTAGTATTATCCCATGTTAAAGTGGTGCTAACTGTTTTAAAAATTTCAGAAGCATAGCCTGAGTTTGGAAGACTAATCATAGAAATTTCTTGAACTGTGTTCCATCTTTGTGTAGTTGTCGTAGTGTCAGAGGCGCACAAAATACTCCCAATGTGAGTGACACCGTAATAGCTATTATAGTTTGTGTTTGTTGGCACAGCAAGAGCGCCAAACATGTAGAAGTTATTGGTGTTTACTCCTGAAGCAATTTGGAATAAAATTTGAGTTTCAACAGCGCCATTTGATAAGGTAGTTTTTTGAATAGCAGTAGCTTGCTGTGGACTGATATTTGTTCCAACAGAATTCCAAATGTTTAAATCACTAGGGTTTGCGGTGAAAGAGTATTGGGCGTTATTTGGCAATGATAACTGAGTATCAAAATTTGCTTTATAATCACCTGTTACAAAAGTATAATCATTTAAACAAGAAGGGTAAACAGTCCCAAACACTTCTAAAGCAGGCATAGGTGTTGCAACCCCTAAAATGGCTTGATTTTGGATCCATTCTAAATTAACATTCAAGTCATAGACAGGCGTTGAAGTTACTGTTGAAGCAGGTATATTAACTGGGATTATTGTGGATGGTGTAGCAACAGTTCCTTGTAAAAAAACATTTGTTGCTAATGATGCACTGATCGAGACACCCATGTTATTGTTTCCAGAAGTCACAGTGTTAATTTGGTAATTATTTTTATAAAAATAAAAATCGTTACCAGTGATAAAAACAACATGTAATGATAAAAAGAAAGTTAACTCTTTGTTTTCAGGAATTGAAAAAGCATTGGAAGCAGCAAAGCTAATAACCGTGCCAACTCCAAATTGATCACTTTGGGTTGAAGATGCCTCTTGGATTGAGGTTGCACTGAACATTGTAGAATTATCATTTTTTAACAAAATCAAAACATTGTTGTTGTCAAATGGTAAAGAAATGTGGTGAACTTTTTCAAGTACCAAATCAAAGTTGCTACCTGCAGCAAAGTCAGCTAGGCCGGCAATTTGAAACTCAATGTCTAATTTGTAAATTTGTTGTTCAGAAGATGTTTGCACTGGTGTATAAACTGCATTGTCTATAGTGATAGAAGTTGCAGCAACCGCGATAGCGGTAATCAAAATGTAAAAATAGTTAAAAATAAACATTGGTGATTATTTTGAGGGAGGGGGGTTTTTTCAAAAAAATTAATACTAGTTGATAACTACAATTAAAAGAAGAAAAAAAAGGAAAGCGCCGACAAGATAACTGCAAGGTTTGGTTGGTTATCTTTTTTTATATTTATAATATCTACCTTTTTAGTTGTTTGTGAATAGTAAAATATTAAAGTTGTTTTTTGAATTTTTGTTTTTTTTAGAGAATAACCAGAAGTAAGCTGTTTAAATACAACTAAGAATTAATTTAACTTAAATTTCCTTTTTACCAAATCCTCAGGATTCAAATAGTTGGTTTTAAATTTTTTAAAATTATTAGAAACAGTTTAACTCTTACTCATAATAGCAATTATTAAAAAAAACAAGTATTTGAGGTTGGTGTGATTAATGATATTACTAATAATGTTACTTTAAAAAATAGAAATTTCAGGTTCGGTTTGTAACTAAAGCTGCCTGTTTTGCTGCTATTTTTCTTTTTTCATAGAAATGAGGTATGCATTGTTCTGCCTATTTTTTATATAATTGGCCTATAATATTTATTATTACCAAGAAGACATCAGTTTTCTGCATATATAAACTTCGGCTAAGAATGCAAAATTTAAAACTTTTTCCTATTTGGGATTGCAATGATTTGATTAAACATAACAACTTCTATTATCAACGTTATTCTTCTCAGAACCAAAAGAAAAAAAAAAAAGATTGTTAGCTAATACACTTAGTGTCTGATTTGCCTAAAATGGACAGCAATAAATGTTAATTAATGCAAATATTACTTAATTTTTATGGCAACAAAACTTTAAAAAAGTATTAAACTAAAAAAAGGCAGTTTGTGGTAAGCTAAAATGCTAAGAAAACCATTAATGTAAGTTTTGAGGGTGCTATTCTAGCATTACCCCATAATCAATTAGATAAATATTTGCATATATATATATATATAATATTGTTTTTTGGGAATGACCATCAAAAAAGCATCGTATACAGATCTAGTTTGTTTTTAAAATCGCTAAAGGAACTTGGAACGAAACGCAATACATTGGCTTGCATGGAGCAACTCTTCTTACTTCATGAAACTTCATGTTCTCAAATCTAACCAAATCATTGTTTTCATCCAAGTCAAACTGCTTGATAATCCTCTGGTAAACTCTATACTGGATATTTTCGTCGGTAAGCTTCTCTTCTGCACCGTATTTCTCAAAACAGTGAACATGTACATATGGCAAAACCTTTATTTGGCTTTGCTCTAGGGTGTTATAAATGGATTTGTAATTGTGCAAAAATTCAATAGCTGTGTCTGGCAAATTCATAACGTAATGATGAGGCAACTTTGGAATGTCAATTTTGTTTTCTTGGGCAACCCTTTTTTTGTCATTTCCTTTTGCATAAGTTTTTACTACTAACTGACCGTTTTCATTGTAGCAAGGACGTGATTTAAACTCAGCAACGTACTTTATAGTGTTTTTGATCAGTTCGGATCCATCCAGGTTTCTGCATTGAACGTAATTTGATACGTTGTTTGAGTCAACATTCTTTTTCATGTACTCAAAACTGTTTGGATTTAAATCATTACTAATGACAAATACCTCTTTTTTACCACTAGGGCATGAAAATGGTCCAACTCCAGCCATGACATCAATCACCAGTTCATGTTTTTTAAAAGTATTGATTAATCTCTCATGCTCAGTATGTAATCTTGAATTCCAATAAACTTTTGAGAAGTCCAAGGAAAAAGTGCAATTAGACTCCTTGTGGGTACACTTAAAGTAGTCCTTAAACGACGCATCCAACAACATATCCTCAGATAAAGAAGTTTTTGGATAAGGGCTAATTCTTGAAGCTAATACCTCCATAGCAAATGTTCTAAACTGTGTGTCTATGGTTTTCATTTTGTTGACAACTTTGTTCAAAGAGTGCATCTTATCTAAAATTATCTTTCCTGTCAAAAATCTGACGCTGTTAAAGTGTGATCTTAAGTTTAAGTGGGCGATGTCACCTGTAACGGTAAAAGCAACTGGACTTTCACCTGATTCGTCATTTTTGATCGAGCCCTCTTTGTTTATGATGCTTGGGATTATAGTAGATAAAACATCATGGATGTTCCAATAGTGATAATCAAAGTCAATAACATGTGGCTTTAAACATTCTTCGTTTTCAGTTGAAGCCACGTTCTCATCCTGCAAAAACTTTTGAAATGAAGGACTGAGGTCGCCAAATGTTTTTATTTCAGGAGATAAAAGAATTCTTTTGCCTGATTCAACAGCAACAATGCTGGATTTTCCTGCCATTTTAAGAATGTCTCCACTGTTGCCAAAAGGCTTGATCATTTTACCAATCAGCTTCTGGTCAGCTACTTCAAGTGCCAAGCAATGCAGTTGCCCTTTAAACAAAGCCTCTTTGTTCTCTATATCTATAATTTCTTGGCTCTCATTGTACTTATATACAATATTACCTAATATGTAGTCTTTAGGCAGTAAAACTTTGGTTTGCAGAAAAGTTCTGCCTTTGACCTGCTCTTTGGTGTATTCTAACACGCACTTGTTGCCATTTGACGGGCTTGTGCCTAGAGTGCTCATTTGTCTGGTCGCCTTAATTATGAATTGTGCTGCTTTAAACATTAGCTGGGGCCCTTAGATATGTGTAAACAATAACAATTCAGTGTTAAACCCAAGAATAGTAAATAGTGAACTCATTAGATAGTGTTCACAACTCTTTTCAGATGATTGTTCACATTAGATTTTTAAAAAAAAAAAAAAATAAAGTGATGAATTGTAATGATTCAAACGCTTACTTTGCAAAGTGCCGTTTCTTTTTCATTTTTTTTTTTTTTATTCCGTCTCCAAACTTTAACGTCCCCAATCCTGTATTAAGTAAAAACAGTTTATGGTCGGGTGCTCTACTTTCACAAGTCTTTAGTATAGATGGTTAGCGGTATGAAGCACGCCTGTTTAATGCCTAAAGATGTGGGAAGGAAGAAAAAAAAAAAAAAAAAAGAAAAAAAAGAAATTAAAAATAACAGCTTGGTTTATTTCTTTGGAGTAACTAGGTTTGCAGTATGCTTAGATGGTATGGTCGCTGTAAAAGAAGCAGCAACCCAGAAACCTAGCTCTTATTATCCCCCGCAGCATGTCATCCACTAACAAAATCTTGAATGTGATCACACACTCAAACAACACAGGGTTCAATGACGCTGGTGTAAGAGACAGCAAGGAAGCCAATGAGATCTACAACTTCGAAAGCAGCGATGACGACGATGTTGACATGGTGACTGATTCAGACGACGAAGATACACTCGAAAACAAAAAACTTGTCAATCAAATGATTGTGCCAGGTGATTTGGTTATTAGAAGCAGCGAGTACATGAAGGGACATAACACATATACAACAGAAGACCTAAAGCCAGAGGTTTTTGCCAAGCAAGAAAGTAACGGAGAACAACAAAAAGAAGACGAAATAAACATTTACTCGTCCACACTGGGTGTTTTATCGAAAATAAACAAGTTAATCTCTATAGAAAATGTAAACAAGAACCTGTACATGGCAGAAATTGGGGACCATATCATTGGGCAAATTGTTGAAGTAACGTCCGCCAAGAAATGGAAGCTGAATATCAATGGGAACAACCTAGCTACGCTGCAGCTATCAAGCATAAATTTGCCAGGTGGTTTACTGAGAAGAAAAAATGAGCAAGACGAGCTGAATATGAAGCAATTGCTAAAAGTTGGTGACCTAATTAACTGTGAAGTCCAAGGAGTTTATGCCAACAGAAACGATGTTCATTTGCACACAAGATCTTTGAATTATGGAAAACTTAGAAATGGTGCTTTAGTAAAAGTTAAAATGGGGTTGGTTCAGCGTAAAAAAACACACACACATTATTTCAACAATAACTCTATAAAAATTATTTTAGGCTGCAATTGTTTTATTTGGATCAGCCACGAAAAAAACGACAAGTTGAGCAGCGATGGCAAAAATCTGCCACATGCCAAGTCAGAAATAACCAGAATTGAGCAGGACACTTCATTTGAGATTTATTCAGACATTAATGATCCTGACATAGATTTGAACAAAAGACTTTTGATAAGCAAATACATAATCATCATCAAAGTTTTGGCTTTCAACAACCTAGTTATAACCGAACAAAGAATTCTTGCTCTTTACGATATGCTTTTGAGCTACAAAAGCAATGATGGCCTAGAAACAGTCGGTAATGAATCTTTGTTTGTTTTCAATGATCCGGAAGTTATGCAGGATCTTGGCTCTCAACTAGTTCAAAGTGAAAAAATGAGAGGCTGAGTGGTTTTTTTTTTTTTTTGGCAATATAAGATTGGGAGAGTACCTCTTAATTGGGGTTTTTATATACATTTTAAGATATAAACTTCTTTTTAAACATTTGAAACATTTGAGCAGTATGCACTGTTGTCGTAAACCAATCTCCTTTTGCCGTGTCTATGTCGGAGTTAAAACAGATGTATTTGCACTTTTATTTTAATTCACTTTAATGAAATAGAATCAAGCTTAAAGAGTGAACAAAAAAAAAAAAATGTATAAAATTTTTAAATCTCACTTTTTTTTTTTTCTCATTTTCGTTTCCTCTGATTCATAGCACATCAAATAGTGAAAATATCACTTAGCCGATCTTGATACTATCTATAAGAATAATTAAAAAACCAAAAGGTTTATTTCCTATTACCAACCTTATTGCTGGTATTGATTTGAGCTTTGAAGTATCATTTGGTTTATTTCATCATTACTATATAACATTAGATCTGTGTTTTTCTTTCCTTGGAGGTTTTTTTTAGAGTGATGTTTAGTGGTTTTAAAAGAGGATTAGTAGGATTGAAAAGTCCATTAAAACAGCCTAGCTTAAGCAATCAAAAGAATGGGCTGTTTTCTTATAGGCAGCTTAGCTACCTTGCTTGTAGCAGAATAAATTATAGCAAATCTTTGAATAAAAGTCTATTACATTTAAAGCAACAACAAAATTATGTGTTCAAAAGAAACTTATCTGTAGAGTCAGCAGGCAAGTCTTTGCAAAAATTTGGGCTTTATTTGAATTCCAAAGAGTATAGAAAAATACAAGCAAATGTATTTCTTGTTGCATTCTTATGCTTTTGTTTGTACTCGTACTTTTTCTTTGACAAATTAGCCGTTAAAAAAGAGTTTGCCAACAACATAGCGCTAAGAAGCGAGTTTCAATCTTGGAAAGAGCATGAAAAGATGGTGAATAACAAAGATGTTACTGTTGAAGATTTGAAGGAAATGCATGCAATGAAGTTAAGAGAAAGAACTCTAAAAATTTTTGAATACAACGAAATGGTTCAGAAAAAAAGAGAAGAAGCTGAAAGAAAAGAAAGAGAAGCAAAAGAGACAGGGTATATCAAGATTGAAACACAAGAAACTCTTGCTGAATCGCTGAAGCATGGTTATGCCAAATTTGAAAATGAGCTGAACAGTATTTTGATGAAAAACAAAGGCTACGACTTTGATATTGAGAATTTAATAAAAAACTGCGATGAAAAAGATCTTGACAAGCCTGTTAGCCAATACGAAAAACTAAAGTACGAAAGCATGTACAATGCCGACAACATGAGAACAAGAGATTTCTTAAAATATTCTCAATATAGTTATATTTTCAATGAGTACGGTATAGAAAACTTTGAAAACGTTAACATACCTGATTACCAATCAATCAAAACCACTTTGGAGCAAATGGGCTTGCCGGAAAACAATTCTGATGATGAAGATCTACAAAGATTATATGATCTTGAATCAATACACAGGGTGCTTCCTGAAATGGACACTATTGATTTCTTTGATGGGAAAGCTGATGTATATGACTCAGAGATTAAAAGCGAAGAGTTTATTTTCATAAACAGCCAAAGAAAAAAACTAGTCAAAAAACTAAGTGGAGACTGTTTAGAAACGTCTTGCGGTACCGGAAGAAATATTCCGTATTTGAACTTAGTCAACATTGAAAGCATAACCTTTTTGGATCCATCCCAAAAAATGCTGGAAATGTGTAAGTCCAAGTTTGACCAAGAAAATGACAAATTTTCTAAAGTTGCCTATGTGAAGGGAAGATGCGAAGACTTAGTAAAGGATGAAACTAAAAACGCTATGAAATATGACTGTATCTTTGAAACTTTTGGGCTATGTTCTCAAAAAGACCCCGTCCAATCCTTGAACAATATGGCCAAATTGCTAAAGCCTGACGGAAGAATATATCTATTAGAGCACGGTAAATCCTCATTTGAATTCATGAACAAGCATATGTCTCAGTCGATGGACAAAAGATTGAAGCAATGGGGCTGCCGTTTTAACCTGGATTTGGGGGAGATTATAGACGATTCTTTATTGGAAATTGTGACAGAAGAAAGAAAGCATTTGGGAACTACTTGGGTTTATACTCTAAAGCTGAAGGATAGTACCACTACACCATCAGAAAAATCAAAAGTGTCTGGATGGCTATCTTCTTTGTACTAATTTTGTTTTTTTTTTTCTTTCAGTTTTAACTATTAAACAAAAATTATACAAAAATTATACAAAAATTAAACTTGTATATAGTAATTTCTAGCTTTTTTTTCTTTATTATTTCTTAATAATTCATAAAGCAATGCCATTCTTTAAAAAAAATATATATTCTCTAGGAGTTGTATATTAACACCATTTATGTAATTCTTGTTCCTATTCTTCAGTAAGCATTGATGAGTCTATTAAACATCATTATATACTCTGTTGACTTGTTTAATTAAATTTTTTTTCAAGTTTTTTTTTTTTTTTTCTTTTCTTTTTAGAAAATCATAAATACCAATATTTCAGAAAGAGTTTTCTTGAACATCGTTTAATTCTATATGCCTTTGCTACTGTTTGATAAATAAATGATAAACTAAAAACCATCAGTAAAAAAATTTCAAAATAATCACATTTTCTTTTTTAAAGATGAATTTTTCAGATGAAATGATCGTTCATAACAATATCATGAAGTTACTTTCGGAGATTTCACAGCAAGTTGTTCAAGAAGGCAAAGAGATGCCTATAATCACAATATTGGAGTTTCAAGGTGAAATAATCAGTTTAAAGTACAACAAAACAAATGAACACAAAAATGGAATACATCACGGAGAGTACCTTTCCTTCAAAGATCTCCCTTCTCAGTTTCGTAATAAGCATATAAACGATATAACTCTTTATGTGAATGTTGAGCCATGCATTATGTGTGAATCAATGATTCAGCAAATTGGAATAAAAAAAGTCGTTTTTGGTTGTGAAAACGACAGATTTGGCGCATCCTTGCTGCCTGCCGACATGAAAAGTTCCAGTGTGGTAAAGTACATACCCTATGTGTACAGAAAAGAAGCTATAGTGACACTTCGACAATTTTATTTACAAGAAAATAAAAACTCGCCTAAATTGAGACGAAAAGACGGAAGAACTCTTGACACTGCCACGTTTCCGCCTTTACAGTGGACTTCTTATTTTAACGACTTTGAAGATTTCTTCAATACTGTTTTTGATGTTGAAACTATGTGCAGAACCAAAGCAAAAGACATCTTTCAAAACAATAAAGATTTACAAGATTTGGACATGAAAATAATCAATTTACATCTAGAAAACACAACCAATGCTCTAAGTGTTAAGGAACAAGTTCTTAAGAACTGTGAGCAATTTTGGGATGAATGGAGAGAAAGTAAAAAACAAAAGGTATAAGCTATGGCATTCAGGACATTGAATATATATAAAAGTTTAAACAAATAATCATATCAAAAAGAAAATAAAATAAAAATTAAAAAAAAAATATATATTTAAAAAAAGCTAAATTTCAAAAGAAGAAAAAAAAGAAAAAAGAAATAAGGTTCTGGAAATTGGCATTAGCAAACATTAGCATTTATCTCAGTTTAATGTTATTTCCAGTATTCCAGTTTCTTTCCATTTTTGAATGTAGCAGCTACTATCAAGGGCAGAACTAATGTAACATCGGAATAGATTTTAACCTTCATTGCATCTTCTCTAACTTTACCCCAGGATATAGCTTCATCAATTCTGGCACCTGCGTCTGAACCATCAAATTCTTGACCAGTGTTGATGTAAATAGCAAAGTCAGCCCCGTTTCTCATCAAACAAGCATTGTTGATGTGGTGCTTAATTAACCCACCACCTAAAATAATCATACCAGCTTTAGACGATTCCATAGACATAGAGTTGATAGCTCTGATGTCTGCAACCAAATCAATTCTTAACTGCTGTGGAGAGGATTTAAAAGTGTGGAAAAACAACATGTCACCAATAGAACCATCAGTCAACCCTGGACAGAAGATTGGAATGTCGTTTTTGTAACATTGATACAACAAAGAGCTTTCGTCGTTAATTTCCTTACCCAATCTTCTGATGAATTTGGATGGTGTCCATGGAGGAAGATCCTTGTCAAATACAGCATTGTTGCACTCAGAGCCTGTTTTGGCAACGTGCTCTTCTTGTTCTTTCAGCATTTCATCTAAAATAGGAACAATCCAGTCTTCAAACTTACAATAGTTGTCATTTGGAATGATCATATTACCAATTCTGTTCAAGCCTTTTTCTCTTAGCATGGAGCCTTTTAATTCAAAATCACCAAGGAAAGTTGGAGCCAAACACTTGATGATATCTTCTTCAACACCACCAGCAGAAGCAACTATGCAATCAACATACTTGTTTTTGGCTAACTCAACTAAAGTTTCTCTGGTACCAGAGGAAATCAAGTTAGAGGTGTAACCCATGAAAATGGTTGTTCTTTGTCTCCCTTTGGATCCATCTTCTTGAATTTCAAAAGAGCCTTTTCTTTCGGTTTCAGGCAAATCATCGTAGTACTCACCTCTCCATGATCTCATCTTGTCAATGACTTCGCAGGCTTTACCTAAATTGGAGGCTTGGAAACCCATGGATTTCATAGCCTTGACTAAATCAGTGGCTTTCATGTCAATACTGTTTTCTTTAGAGTAATCAATACCTTTAATTTCAATACCAATATCTTCGTTGTTAATTTCATTTTTCAATTCGTTGATATCAGCAGATTCCATCAAGACGGTGTCTTTCAAGGCATCAGGGATTTTATCGTTTTTAGAAGACATTTTGAGTATTTTTCTTTTTGTTGAAAAAGCTTTAAATCAAAACTGTGTTATATCAAAGATTCTCGATGGTTTTTTTTTCTCAAACTGTTTTTGAGCTTCTTATTATAAAAATAAAATATAATCATGAGTCCTGCCTTTTATAGTGAAATATAAAGTTCAAAGTCAAAAAAAAAAAAAAAAAGAATGAAATAAATGAGTGAAACTTTTCATACAGTAAATAAATAATAATAGTAATAATAATCGCCTAACTTGCCATAAAAAAAAAAAAAAAAAAAAAAAAAAAAAAAAAAAAAAAGAAACTTTTTTTTTTTTTTCCGCATTTTATTTTTTATTCCCATGATTATTGCATTAATTTAAAAAAAGAACTCACAGTTTAGTTCACCTGAGTTGTTTAAACTTCAGTAGAACTTTACGGTTTTTGATGATATATCGGTGCCTTGTGAGGGGGTGTAATCATAAAATCGTGATGCAAAATAATGATTTTAACTACCTTGGCTGAAAGAGGCTTTTCCTTTTTGTTTGTGTGTGTTTTTTTTTATATATACATCTTCTTGTTAAAGATATATAGCCTTTTAAATTTTTTTTTTTATTACTTATTTATTTTTTTTAATTTTGATCATTGTGTTCATATAGTGTACATTTACGTGCTAGTTTGGAGCCCAAACCTTGCACATGCCTTTGTAAAATTCAACTTTCTTAACAGCAAGCTCTTTGAAAAGCTTTTTTAGTTGCAAGTCTTTGATGTACTCAATGTTTTCACTCTCTTTCAGTATTACTTGGAAAATCGAAACCACCTGCTCATTGCAATCTTGCAACTCCCCCTCAATCTTCTGGAGCTTGGCTTCTATCTTCCTTGCTTTCTCTATATTAACATTTTCGTACTTTTTTTTGTCAATTTGCATTTTATTGGAAGCATCCTGCAAAGACTCCAAGTCTAGTTGTTTGTAGTCCAAAAGCTTAATCAAATCAAACAGCTGCTTCAAATAATTAATCATGTCGTTCAATTTGTTTAGGTTTTCGTATTTGTTGAACTTATGCAAATCAGATAAAAGCAACTTGGATGAATTGACGCTGTCCTGAAAAGCACTGTAATGTTTTTCCGTTACGCTGCTATCAAAGCTACGAATATTCTTTTTGTCTTGTGCTATGACATCGTATTTTAGTTTTTGTAAATGGCTGAAGTCCTTTACGATCAGCTCCTGGATTTTATTGAGCTTTGAGGACCCTTTTAGTATTTTACTCAAATTGTAGATTAGCTTCTCCAGCTTAAGCTTTATTTCTTTGATTTCCTTGAACTCCTTCACTGGCTTCTTAAAAACGTTCATCAAGTAATCGGATATTTCCTCCTCAACGGAGCTTTGCCCAGCAAAAACATGATCTTTGGTAAACTGAACAGTGTTCTTCAGTATTTCCCATTCTGTGTCATTGGTCATGAAAGTGATTAGCAAAGAGTAGTTCTGCAAGCTGAAATGGTTAACCAAGGTGTTTAAGTAAAACTCCAGCGAATATAGCCTCTTTAGTAGAAACCCGTCATCTATTTCAATGCTGCTATGAGTGATTGCACCAGCAGGCGTGGCCTTGCTGTTCATGCTCAAAACATTTTGAGCGTTTTGCGAGGCAGGGGCATTGGAGTTGTATATTTGCTTGATGGAATAATTGTTCTTTGGTGGAAGCTTGGGTATGTTGATCAGCGGATAGTCTATCTTCAAAAACTGGTTTAAAATCAAAAAGTCCGAGTATCTTTTTCTTGTGACTATTGTGTTGTCTATGTTGAACAGGTCGCTGCCCAGACCGTTTTGAAAAGAGTCCTGCTCGCTGGCTGTGGGGTAGTAGTTTGGGTTGTCGGTTCTTATGGCAATCGAGTAAGAAATAAAAGAGTCGTGGCTGTCGTCTGCTCTTTTTTTCTGGGGATCGCTGATAATCACGTTGTACTTGTAATGAGGGTCAAGAAATTCTGTGTTTCCGGTGGACATGGTTGTGGGTGGAAGCTGGTGGCAAAGACCTGACTGTGCTGCAGAGAAGTTAGCTGGTGAAAAAGAAGGTTTTTTATATGTGCGCCTGTTTGTGGCTGTGGCGTTTTCTGTGTGTGTCTGCTGCAGAAAGATGTCCTTGTAGGCGCTGGTGGAGGCTGTGATCTAAAAGAAAAAAAGTAAATCGGCTGATCCTGTTTTGCTAGAGCCTGTTTATCGTGGTGTGGTTCAGACAGTGTTGTTGTGTAACTCCAGCGTGGATGGTGTTTTTGCTGCCGATTTATCTTTTATCTAAAAAAAAAAAAAAAATCAAAATAAAAAAAATAAAATAAAATAAAAAAATAAAAACAAATATAGAAAAAGGGAGAGGGTCTGCTACACAGCTCACTGGTCTGTGCTGCCTGGCTATCCGTGAGTTGAGCTTGCGGGGTGGCCTGACTGAAAAGCACACAGGGAAATTGGGGCATCTGCTGCTCGGTCCTTTCCTGTGCTGGTGTGGTTTGCTAGTCACGCGTTCTGTGCACACTGTTCTCTCAGCGGCACGTGCTTCAGACTAGTCACGCATACAGAACGGATTTAATGCAGTCATTTGCTGCCACGTTTGATGTCTCAATGGACTCATCCTTTCTTTCTCTCCAGCCCAGCAGCACCCAATGAGCGTCGTCAAGAGCCTAGCAGGCAGCCGGAGAGCTATCAACAGCTTTTCCAAGCACATTCCCAGCGGACCCGCCACAATCTTCGACATCAACTTCTTTAAGCTGAACGACGCCGAAAGCGTCCTGAGTGCTGACGGGTACTACAGCTACCTCCAGCCCTGCCGTCTCGACAGCTCTTTTGCTGCAGACTTCAGCAGGCGACTGTGGCTGGGAGGCCGCATAGAGAACTTCTGCAGCAGCCCGTTGTCAGGTCCCGGTCTTTCTGTTCAGCTTACTGAAGCTCTGGTGAGAGTCAGAAAATTGAAAAGAAACGCTGTGGTCTCGTACACCAGGACCATCCAGGACTCCACAGATGGCGCTGTCCTGCTAAAAGAGACAAGAGACATATACTACACAAACGACCGTCACAAAGAACCCCCTGGAAAATTTGGAGGCCAGTTCAACTCTTTTGAGTTTACCCACCAGTCTGGAAATATCTGTTTTCTCGCCAGTGACATCGTAGACTTCTCAAGAAAGACAAGCAACCCCCATTTCATTCATCTGGACCGTGCATACAATGCCCAAGTAGAAGGATTGCCAGAGAAACTGGTTGTTCAAGGTCCGTTTTTGCTTTATGAAAGCATCAACTTTTTAGCTAAACACATGGGCAATGCGCAGATTAGATTAGTTAAATATAAGATACATAGAATAGTTTTTGAAAATGACAAAGTTGCTATCCGTCTAAATACCGACACTGGAAAGCTTGTTCTTGGCAATGCCCAAAAGGGCGTTTGTCTAGAGCTAGACTATGTATTAGATAAGTAGCCACTCCTTTCTCATTTTTTTTTCAAAGCTTTCGACTGAGTCTACGTCTTTGAAATCAAAATCAACAATTTTCTCAGTGTTATGCTTTAAATCAACAAATACGCTTATGTCCCGTAGACCAATGAGCAAGTTTATATAGAAAACCTTTTCCTCTAAATCGCATTGAAAACTGTCATCGAAAAGCTTTTTTTGTATCTCTATTTGCCAAGCGTACACCTTGGAGACAATATTGTTTGGCTGATTAAGATAAGCAACAAAGTTTTCATATTTTAAAAGCGCTTTGCTTGACTTGCATTTATTGTAACAATACAACAGTGGTTTCTTAATGTTGTTTTTATGACAATTTCTACAGAACTCAGACAGGCTTCCAGGCAAAATTTCATCATCGGGGTAATTTACCAGCTTTTTAAAGCTGTCAAAGCTCATCAAGCCCCATTTGGGCTTGAATTCAAATATGTGGTCATCGTATACCTTTGTGTAGTAATCAATTACATCCAAAGATTTGTTTTTGAAATTGTACAGATAATTAGGCATGACTAAAACCACTATTGATTCCGAATCAATATTTACAGCGCTTCCTGCAAGTATCTGCAAAATACAGTTGAATACACGACTTTCCGATTTTTGGCTTATGTTTATATATTCAATATGATTAAAATAGTTGTTAATTGAAGCATATTCTGCTCTGAGTTTGTTTTGAAATTGAAGATTTAGACTCAAGTACTTGTTGTTTTCAGACAATAACTTGAATCTTTTACAAATTCTTATGACTTTTTGAGGATACAGGTCTTTGCTAACAGCAATTATATTGGAGTTACCCTCGCCCAATATCTCAAATAGCATTTCTTGGTTTTTAATTTTAAAAAAAAAAAAAAACTTCCCAAATTGAATAGGTTTTGTTAACTTTCATGAATAGTAATGATTTTAATTATATTGAATGAATTTGAATACAATGACCATCTTGAATCTACTAATTTAAAAAAAAAAAAACACTATACACTGAATATTGTTCATTGTAATTATTTTTATAAAAAAATAAGATATTGCTTAAACAGTTTAAAGAAAAAGAGAGATGCAGATATGTATATACAAACACAGATCTAAAACCACATTGTTTCAATGATATGCAACCCGCACGTGATTAAACCTTAAATGCATAGAAAATAGGATACTATAGCTTCAACTCTCTACCAATTCAAAACTAATTTTGATAAAACATCCACTCACTGTTCTCAGCACAGATTTATACTGTGTGCTGAACCTCAGGTAAGCTGTCACAAAAAACACAAACTTTAAAAACATATTCTTAAACACATGTGTGTATATATCAAGTAAAGAAAATACTGCTACAAAAGGACCTAGAACAACCCCTCAATTTCACCATTTTTGACTTCAACGTTGTGGAAACCACATAAAGTTGGTAGACCAGGAATGGTTTGAATGTCACCAGCTAAAGCATATAGGTAACCAGCACCAACAGAAGCCTTGATGTCCCTGATAGGTAAAGTAAATCCAGTTGGAGAACCTTTTAATTTAGGGTCATGAGATAGAGAGTATTGAGTCTTAGCAATACAGATTGGCAAGTTGTCAAATCCTTGCTTGGTGTATAATTCAAGCTTTTTCTGAGCGGCTTCAGAGAATTCAACAGCAGCAGCACCGTACATTTTAGTGGCAATAGCTTCGATTTTTTCAGCAATGGTTGTTGATTCCAACTCATATAATGGCTTAAACTCAGCGGTTTTTGGAGCATTGCAGGCAGCAATGACACCCTTGGCTAGGTCAACGGCACCAGCACCACCTTCTTCCCAGTGATTGGAAACAAGGCAGTCAGCAGCACCAGCTTCTAAAGCAATTTTCTTAATAACTTCAAATTCATTTTCAGTATCAGTAACGAACTTGTTAATGGCAACAACAACAGGGATGTTGTATTGCTTGATGTTTTCAATGTGCTTAACCAAATTGCAACATCCCTTTTCAACAAACTCAACGTTTTCTTCGGTGTAAGCAGCTGGCAAAGCTAAACCGGCTTTTGGCTCAGGAGCACCACCATGAGATTTCAAGGCTCTGATAGTAGCAACTAAAACAACACAGTCAGGAGCTAATCCAGATGATCTACATTTGATGTTCAAAAATCTTTCACCACCCATAGTGAAATCGAAACCAGCTTCAGTAACAACATAACCTTCTTTACCTTCTTCTTCAGAACCAGTCAGTTTCAAGGCTAGTCTGTCGGCAATAACAGAGTTAGCACCAATGGAAATGTTGGCAAATGGACCGGCATGAACTAAAACTGGAGCACCTTCCAAAGTTTGCATTAAGTTTGGATTGATAGCATCAATCATGATAGCAGCAACGGCACCGGCACATCCGATGTCCTCACAAGTGATTGGATCGCCTGACTTGGAGTTACCAATGATCATGTTTCCGATTCTGTTTCTCAAGTCCTCAAGGTCATTGGATAAAGCTAAAATGGCCATGATTTCAGAAGCAACGGCGATATCAAAACCAGTAGTTCTGGAACGGCCCTTTTCGGTTTTGGCTTGACCAATTGTGATTTCTCTCAAAAATCTATCATTACAGTCAACAACTCTCTTCCAAGTAATTGACTCTGGATCAATGTCTAATCTTACGAATTTGCTGATTTCTTCATCAGTCAAGTCATTTGGATCTTCTTTAGAAATACCAACTTTAGCTAATCTTTTCAGCATAGTTGGGCTGAAAGTTCTTTTACCCTTTTTGACTGGAGTGAATCTCTTGAACAATTGCTTGTCAGTTTGGGTGGATTCATGGAACCATCTAGCATCAATGGCTGCAGCTAATAAGTTGGTACCCATGGCTACAGCATGGATGTCACCAGTTAAAGCACCGTTGAAGTCTTCCATTGGAATTGCAATAGAGTAACCACCACCGGCTGCACCACCTTTAACACCAAAGGTTGGACCTAAAGATGGTTGTCTGACGGTAGCAAAACAAGGCTTGTCCAAATGAGCATATAGGGAAGATACTAAACCAATGGTGGTGGTAGACTTACCTTCACCCAAAGAAGTTGGGGTGACACCAGCAACTAAAACGTACTTACCATTTTTTAGTTTTTCGTTTTTGTTCAATCTTTCCATGATCTTGTTGTACTTAACCTTGGCTTTGGTGGAACCATGCAAGTCTAGTTCAGATTCTAAAATACCAGCATTAGAAGCAATTTCACCAATGAAGACTGGCTTGTGCTTCTTAGAAATTTCAATGTCAGAAGGAACTGGCTTGACAAATTCAATTTGTCTTTTGTGGGAGTGTCTTTCTTTGGCTTGCAACTTGTAGGCCAAAACAGTGTTTTCCAATAACTTGGCAACTGTCATTGGGCCAACACCACCTGGAACTGGAGTGATCTTGGAAATAAGTGGGTTTTCAACAACGTTTTGGAAATCAACATCACCGTATAATTTGTTTCCTTCGTAGTTGGTACCAACATCAATAACAACCAAAGGCTTCTTTAAGTCTTCAAAGTAGTCAGCACCAAAGAACTTGGCTTTCCCTACAGCAATGACAGCAATGTCGGCCAAGGCAATGGTAGCCTTCAAAACTTCTTTTGGTGTCTTGGAGTGCAGCTGAATAACACTGCAGTTGTGATCGTTGATCAACAATCTGGAAATAGGATTACCAACAATGTCTGATCTACCAACAACAACACATGTCTTACCTTCTAGTTCATCGCCTGGGAAATGCAGTTGTAGCAAATCAACAATACCCAAAGGAGTGCATGGCTTGAAAACAGGTAAACCGTTTCTCTTGTACAGTTCCATCAAGTTGTCGCTGGTGAAACCATCAACATCTTTGACCTTGCTAACTCTGTTGGTGATGATTTTTTCGTCTAAATGCTTTGGCAATGGCAGTTGGATGATGATACCGTTGACAGTCTTGCTGCTGTTTTGAGAGTCAATGATGTCCAAAACTTCGTCTTGGCTGATACTTTCGTCAAGCTTCAAAAAGGTGGTGTCAATGCCAACTTTCTTACATTTGTTGATTTTCATCTTGATGTAGGTGTTGCTGTCTGATCTGTCACCAACTTGGATGATACATAGATGAGGCTTGATGTGTTCTGTTTGAACAGTGGTCTTGATGCTTTCTAGGATGTCAGCAGATCTCTGCTTACCATCGATAATTTTGGTGCTCATTCTTGGATGTGAGAATTGCTGGGATTGGGGCCTTTGATGTACATCTCTTTTGTAAATCCAAGCGATTAGAAATCAAAAAAAAAAAAAAAAAAAATAGCTGTAGTCTCTTTGAAACGCTCCTTCAAGAATCAAAACTTTGCCGTTGATCAGGCAGAGCCACATATATATAGTCGTGAAACCAGAAGACAGCAGACGAGCAAAATCCAACTCATCCATTCTAAAACTATCTCAATTAAAAATATTTTAAAACTGAAATTAAAAAATAAATGACAGCCCGCTCCTGATATGAACCGTATTTTTCAGTCTAAACCAGCCCAAAGTATACACCACTGTTTGCCAAGCGCTTTGCGCACATGAAAAAAAAAAAAAGCGTAGGGTTCGTATTTAGTGTGGAAGTGAAGCAGTTTTTTTGTTCACTCTTTTTTTATTTTTTCAAACTTCTCTTTTGGACTTAGCAAGCAGTTCGTCTTTTTCTCCTGCAATGGAGCTTTTCCAGGCTGTTTTCATTGCAGAATATGCGCCCTGTGGCGCTGACATGGTAGCACAGCGTGGAGAAGTTCAGTTTTTTTTCCTTTCACGGAGCTGGCTCTCAGACACGCATAACACCGTGGAAGCAGCTTTTGGAGTTAAGTCCGCAGGCGGCGGCACTAAAGCAGCAGGCCAAAAGTGTGGGCCAGTTTTGAGGGATGGAGCCGCCAGTTGAGCAAGCGCAGGGTCCTGCCTCTTTTCTCTGCCTTTTTTTATCCCTGCAGTAAGCTGTCTTTTCTCTGTCTCCTCCACCTGTAAGCAAAAGTCCACTGTTTCTTCCTGTTCCTTTGTCTTTTCCTCATACAACTGTCAGCTGGTCTCCGTTCTGGCCACTGCTTCCCATGCAGGCTGGGACTCTGATGCACGTGACCACAACTAGTCTGCTTTTGTCACGTGTTTGTTTCTAGAGAAGAGCAAATTTTTTTTAACTTTGTTTATTAACTGATTTTTTTTTTTTTAATTTTTTTTTTTTTTAAAATATTTAATCACAATGCTATAAATAACCCATATAGGAAGCACATCCCAGCTTTTGAATTCATTTAACCCACCAAGCCACAGGCACCATACCAGAGCTTTTGTGAAACATGTCTGCAGACGATTCAAAGAATGAGCCTGCTGAAAAATGTCTCGAGCAGAAGACAAATAAGAGGTCGTTCTCCCTAAGCAGCCCTAGCAGCTTGGTAAAATACATATTAACCCCCATTGTGGTTTTCTGCTTATCCTACTACATAAGATCTGATAATGAGGCACAGTGGTCTTTAAACAACAGATCGATTTGGGATGAAGCCCATTTTGGTAAGTTTGCCAAATACTACATCACTGAAAACCTCTATCACGATGTTCATCCTCCCTTGGGGAAAATGATTAACTTCTTTACCTTAAAATACATAGGAAACTTTCCATCAGACACTGACTTCAACTTCGAAAGTGGCCATGTATACCCAGCTGACGTTGATTTTGTCAAAATCAGGCAATGCCAGTGGATCATGAATGCTTTAACAAACGTGTTTGTTTATTACACTGGAGTGGCACTATTCGATTATGTGATGGCTCTGTTTTTGGCAGCAACATACATGTTTGAAATTGGTAACATTTTACTAGGGAAGTTTATTTTATTGGACACAAGTTTGATTATGTTCACCATAAGCAGTTTTATGTCTGTGTGTTTTTTGGACAAATACAAGAGAAACGCTAAAAGCGAGTGGTTGTGGTCAGTTATCTTAGGCATCAACTTGGGATGCGTTTTAAGTGTCAAATGGGTTGGTCTATTTATTTACTTGAGCACAGGCTGCTATATCATCTACAACATACTTGACAAGTTTTACTCAAAAGGCTTTGTCAAAGCATGCAAAGCCACAATCATGTATGGAATCAATTTAATTTTGATTCCTAGCTTGATCTATATGACTACTTTCAGAATACATTTTTCCATACTGAAAAAATCTGGACCTGATGATGGAAATTTTCCTTTGAACTTGCAGCTGAATCTTGAAGACAATAAAATAATTGATGTAGAGCAAACTGAAATACTTAATGATGTGAGCTATTACTCAGATGTCAATTTCAGATCTAACTCATGGAATCCAATTTTGCTGCATTCACATCACCAAGTTTACCCAGCAGGCTCTAGACAAAGACAAGTTACCGGGTATGGCCACTTAGACTCAAACAACGACTGGATAATTTACCCACCTAGAGACCTTCCTGAGGAATCATCAAAAGTGATCAAAAACAACTCCATAATAAGAATCATTCACAAAAATTTGCAAACTAATTTGCACACACACGACGTTCCAAGTGCTGTTGAATTTAAAAACTTTGAGGTTTCCGGTTATGGTAGTTTAGAAGTTGGTGATTTCAAAGATAATTGGATGGTTGAACTAGTAAACGATGTTGATGGAGACGATATCTATCCCGTTCTAAGTACTTTCAGACTAAAAAACATTGAAATGGATTGCTACTTGACAGTATCAGGAAACTTGCTGCCTAACTGGGGTTTTAAGCAAAATGAAATTACCTGTAAGCCTGTTTCTCAGTTCAACGGTGATTCAAAAATTAAGAGCTTTATCAACGATTACGTTCCTACTTTAAATTGGGCTTTTGCGGAAAGATCTGCTGAGTGGATTATTGAGTATCATAACAGAACAATTGAAATTGATCAATCAATGGTCAAGTCTCAAGAGTTTATTAAGCCTGAACAAAACTTTTTGGAAAACTTCATGCTTGTTAATTACAAAATGCAAAAGACAAATAATGCATTAGTGCCTGATGATGATAAGCTAGATCCTTTAGCATCTTCTCCATTTTATTGGCCAGTTAACTATAAAGGTTTGAGATTAAACGGATGGGGCCAGTCAAAGCGTGACATCAGGTACTACTTGATATATGGAGTATATCAGTGCTGGTTTGGTACTTTTTCTCTTTTAGCCTCTTTGTTTTTGGGAGCCTACAACTTGTTGACTATTACCAGAAGAAGAGTCGGCAATGCTGAAACGCAATTTGCCAAACCTGTTGCTGTTTCTTCTAACAGTTTTATGTTCTGGTTTCCGATAATATGCTATTTTGCTCATTACTTGCCGTTTATAATTATGGCAAGAGTGACTTATGTCCATCATTATCTACCTTGCATCTTTTTCAAAACAGTGATTATATGCAATGTTTTAGAATTAATAAGAAACAAAATAAACAATAAGTATGCTGATGCTTTCTTTATGTTGGCAAATTTTGCTGTAGTAATATTCTCATATGTTTACTTCAGATGCTTTGCCCAAGGAATGTCAGGACTTTCATTGAACTATGCTCACTTAGAGTTACTACCTTCATGGAATTTGGTATAGTCATATTTATTATTTAATTAGTATTATTTTTTATATACAATTAACATTTAAAAGTGCTAAATAGTAAAAACAAAAAAACCAAAAATCTGAGCAATTTCTTTAAATCTGTATTTTATATATTCTTAGAGATGTATCAGCGCTTGAAACAGCTAAATATAAACTGCCATCTTCATCTTTCTTTAGTTGATTAAACTTCAACTTGTTAATTCTATCACAAGGTTTGCCCAAACCAAACTCACCACACTCAATTTCAGTGCACTCTTTCGTTTCCTTAGATATCTGCAGCAATCTCAAATCACCGTCGTTAAGCCCAATGCATAGTAAAGCATTGCCACTGCCATCAGCAGATTGGTTATAAACAGAGACAGCTGTAATAGGTTCTTTAAATCTGATACTAGAAGCAAGCTCATAGTCGTCTTTTTCAATATTGAAACTCCAGTATTTTATGGTTTTATCTCTAGCAACAGTTACAAAGCCATTAACATCAAATTCTTTAGGCAACCATTCACAATCCCAGATGATCTTGGTATGAGGCTTCATGTTATACTTGAAAATTTCAAAAGAAATATCTCCGGAGTCAAGGACAATTTTCTTCCATACACACCAAGTTCTGTCTCTGGAGCAACTTAGTAAATAATTACCGCACGGGCTAAACTTTAAAGAAGTTATAGTTAAATTGTGGAATTCCATTATGACATTGGACATCAAAGTAAAATCGTTTAGGTTAAAGATTTTGATTTGAGAGTTCTTTTTGGTGTTAGATTTATTACAACTTGCTAAAATATTTGAGGTTTTATCAAAATCAAAACAAGATATTTCAAACCCATGACCATATAATTTCTCAATTTCAGGGAACAAAGTGAATCTTTGCAGTTGGTCTTCAAGAGGAGGAGTTGAAAGATTGCTTAAAATATTAGCTATCATATCGTTGTCGGTGTCGGCATTTATGCCTTCCTCAGGGCTAGTGCCAGCTTCACCTGCCTTGTTTGACAAACCCAAAGTTGGCATAGATGCAATTTGTGAAACATCATGTTCATCATAGGCAATATTGGAGAACTTTTGCAAAATGTCAGCCACATTTTTTGGTTCTTTAAAAATTCTTATGATTTTTTCTTCACCGGCACTGATAAACTCTGTTTGTGAGATAGACAAAATGTTAGTTAGGTCGTAACCGTGGATTTGAGGTCTAGCAAATTCTCTCCATTCTTTATCGGCACTTTTTTCATTTTTAGCATATAATCTTGTTGTTTGATCCAACGATGTAGAAAGTAGATATTCCCCATTTTTCGCATCCCACGATAAGCCGTTACATTCCCTTGTTGGACCTAAGATAAAAGCTTCTTGTTTCCAATCTTGAGAATAGTAATTATCATCAAAAATTAATTCTAATTTATTGTTTTCTGCATTTTCTCCATCGTCGTCATTTTCTTCAGAATCAGCTTTTAAGTTAGAGTTCACTTCAGAATCTTGGTTGATTTGTCTAGACCAACATCTCCAACTTCCGGTTTTACCGCTAGTGTAAACGTACTCTTTTTTTAAAGCATTGTCGATGATCCAAAAACAAGACCAAAAACCACCTGAAGAGCCAGTTGCAGTAGTTGAACCTTTACTAGAAATTTCACCTAATCTGTTGTTGCAAACCCAAATATCTGACTTTTCATCGACTTCCCATATCATCAACTCTGTGTTAGCAGTAGCAGAAAGCAACTGCAAATTTTGAGCATTAGGATGGAATTTGATGCATTGAATCCAGTCGTCATGCCCCATGATTAAAGAATCAAAGTTGATAGCCATTTGATTTTCCTTGTCTTTGAAAACAATGGGAAACTTTTTGTTATTTAACAATGTCATTTTGTTCTTTTTGTTTTCAGCTTCTAAGTCTTGTTCATTTTTAAATTCTAAGTTCCAAATTCTGATATAACGGTCCTGAGAGCCAGTAGCAACAAACCATTTGTTTTCGTTGATTTTGATAAAATCTAAGCATTTAATCCAGTTTTCATGGCCTTTTAATTTGGCTTGCAAAACTAGTTCTTTGTTGGCAACTTCAAACGAGTAGACAAAAAGATCTTCAGAAGTACCTCCAACAAAAATTATGTACTTCCCTTTTGTAACACAAATCATTTCCAAGCAAAGTGGATGGACTCTATCACCTACTCTAAATTCTTTGATTAATGACCAATCATCGTTGCTATATATTCTAAAAACACCAGCACTGTCACCTATTAGCAGGCACTGGTCCCTGTAAGATATGCTGTTTACACTGTGCATTTCGTCTTTTTCCATGTTGTTGATTTGTATTTTCTTGGTTAAAACATAGTTGTCATAAATGTTGAAAGATCCATCCTCACTGCAAGTTATTAGCTGGTTGGTGGCAGAGGAGTCTTGATACTGTAGGCATGTGACAATGGCTTTGTGTCCATTTAAAATATGGTGAAGCTTGTTGTCGGTGTCGTAAATCAAAACTGATCTGTTGCAGCCAACAGCGATGTGGCCACTTGCATCATTGAAAGATTGAATGCTGGTGTGCTTGTTGGTACCAATAGCTATGTGATCCAAGGCAACAGTCACCATTTTTAGTAGTTATTAGCAGTGCTTTTTGGTTTTAACTTATGTGCTAGAACTGTCAATATCAAATTAAACCTTTTTGTTGCCTGATAAGATTTCAACATATATATTACCACATCAGCAAACCTCATGAGTGCCGTTCATCTTAATTACAATTCGAAATGAATGCTTCCAAGTTTTTTTTCTTTGCTGTTTAAGTAAAAGAAAAAATATACATGCTTAATGGCCTATGAGAAAAAAAAAAAAAAAATTAAAAAAAAAAAAAAAGAAAAGTGTCGGAATTAAGTATGAGTTTAATCAAATGTACCAACATTAAAAGCATAGCAGTGAAACTCTAATTTATTTTTTAAAACTATGAACTATATACAGTACTTATCTCTCGCCCTTGTCCATGTCGTCCTTACTGGCTCTGCTTCCTCTCTTCTTGTTGTTTTTCTTTTCTTTACTCTTTCTGTTCATTTCCATAATAACCTCACTGTTGCATCTTTCAACATTGTCTCTTATTTGCAGGACTAGCTGTTTGTTTATTTCGTCTTTTTGTAGTTTGAATCCTAGGACCTGTTCTATTCTCAAAATCAGTTCCAAATCATACTGAGAAACCAATGAGATAGACTTACCGGATCTACCTGCTCTGGCAGTTCTACCGACTCTGTGGATATACGACTTAGAGTCAATAGGAATGTCATAGTTGATAACCATATCAACAAATGGAATATCTAAACCTCTGGCAGCAACATCAGTAGCTATCAGCAAGTTTCTTTTACCAGCTTTAAATAAATCTAAAGCACCGTTTCTTTGTTGTTGAGACAAGTCACCGTGAAGAGCACATGATCTAAAATCAAGCATATTCAGTAAAACGTTCAGTCTTTCACAGTTAGATTTGGTTCTTGTAAATATAATCACAGACTTATTCAAGTGCTCACTTAGCAAGTATACCAAAATCGTGTTTTTTAAACCACCAGGGACAACAATCAAAGATTGAACCAGTGTTTCAACGGTTTTGTTATTCTCATTACATTTGACTAGAATAGGATCTCTCAATGCAACCTTGGTTAGCTTGTTTAATTTTTCAGTCAAAGTGGCAGAAAACAAAAAGTTTCTTCTTCCGTTTGAGTCATCTGCAACTGGTAAAATTTTCAAAATTTTGTCAATAGCTGGGCCAAATTCTAGATCTAACAGTCTGTCAGCCTCATCCATAATCAAAAACTTTAAGTTTTTCAAATTGAAACCTTTTGTATTTTCTAAATGATCCATAAGTCTACCAGGTGTGGCAATTATGATGTGTGGTTTTTTCATAAGTTCTCTGCTTTGCTCGATCATGTTCATACCACCAACAACACAGCATGTTTTTAATCCCATTTCTAAACCTAGTGCATCAAAAGTTTTTTGAATTTGCAAAGCTAATTCTCTAGTTGGCACTAATACCAAACAGTAGTTGTATAATTTATCATACCAAAGCTGGTTTAAAACAGGAATGGCAAAGGCAGCAGTCTTACCAGAACCTGTTTGCGCAATACCAATGATGTCACTCCCTTTTAAGGCAGCTGGTATAGACTTGGCTTGGATTTCAGTTGGTTTAGTGAAATTCAGCTGTTTAATGGTTGCTTGAAGTTCAGGAACCAAGTCTAAATCAGCAAAAGATTCAACTCTTGGTGAATCTTCTTCGTCATCTAGTGGCTCTGCATCGGAAGCTTTGGAGGAGTCATCTTCTTTTTCTTCCTGGGTCTCTTCAGCCTTGGAATTGGTGTTTTCTTGGTTTTCCTTGATATTTTTTAAGGCTTTTTGCTTAATCTTTTCAGCCAAGGATTGGACTGATGATAGCTGTTTAGTGTTTGAAGGCTTTGACACCTTTTTTGAAGCTGTGTTTGAAGAAGCCATGTTTTCAGTTTTTATAAAAAAAAAAAAGGAAAAAAAAGAGCTTGAAAAGTTTTAAATGCTAGATTAAGTAATCGGCTTAACTTGTCTTTGGTTAATTCATTAATGTTTTCCAAATCTTAACAGGATCAACCTTTAATTATGAACTGCTTCGATCAATTGTAAAGCTGATTAACGATACAAAGTTTTCATGATTTTAAAAAAAAAATAAAATAAAAAGAAAGAGCGGAAGAAAAAAAAAAAAAAGAAACTTTTCAGTTTGAAAACACACCGCATCTATCAGACGCCACTAAGCACGTGATTAGCTTTCTCAACTCTTGGTGCTTCGGCCTGTTTGGTCTGAAACATCAGCGTTGTTTGCAAAGTCACGTGGTATGGTGTAAACATTTGCAACACTCACTCAGCCTTTCATGCTGCCATCAGCATGTAGCTGCCCAGCTAAAAAATGCTGCTGTTTTTTGGTATCAAAACCGGCAAATCAATCAGCATGCACAATGCCGCTGGCCTTATTTACATTTATAAATTTATACACAAAAGCAACATTTTGTTTTGATTGTTTCAATTAAGTGTTGTATGGCAAAAATTAAAAATCCATATTAGTTGTTATTATTTATTGTAAATGTAAACAATTAGGTCACGTTTATTTCTTTATGCTAAGCGCACCAAGCTAGTTTTTTTCTTTTTCTCGCTATGTGCTTTCAGAATCGCAGCAGAAAAGCCAATATGCCCGAAATAGGAAATTAGCTCTGTGCCTCCGTTTTTTTTTCTTTTTCTCTTGCTCTCGCTTTTAGGTTATTTCTTTTTTTATACTAGTTTTTTTTTTTTTTCAAATAAAAAAAAAAGCTATCCACCAAAGAAATATCCGCTAACATCATTACAGTGATCAACATTCCTTAAACTTTTCACTCTGTGTAAACCTAATTGAGTAACAAACAGGCTGAAAAAGACCACACTGAATACCACACTTATTTTTTTTATTTCTGATTGATCAGCTTTATAATAGCTAACAACCCAGCAACCGTCAAATTTATTTAAATTAGACAGCATTAAGCAAAAACCGAGTGCGATATACCCAAGTACAAAAAGAGACTAACAATGGCCAAAAGGAGAACTAAAAACAGAACCCACGTTCCTGTTGAAAATGACAAAAACACAAACATACCTAAATCTATCTGTATCAGACTTGGTACTTTGGCTATGAAGAACAAGTCTTTAAAACAGCTAGTCAATGATTTCAGATTGATTCTTTCCCCACACACTGCTATAAAGTTGAAAGAAATGAACAAAAATAAGTTGAAAGATTTTATTGTTATGTGCTCACCATTAAATGTCAGTCATTTGTTTACTTTTACTCAATCCACCAACAACGAAAACGACATTTACTTAAAACTTGGTAAATTACACAATGGTCCGACTCTAACATTTAAAGTTAAGGAATACTCTTTAATCAAAGACATCAATAAATTCAAAAACAAGAGTATAAGTACTCATGGTCTGATTTTCCAAGAACCACCTTTGCTTGTCATAAATGGATTTAAAAACGATATCCCTCAAGAAAACATCATCATCAGTTTATTCCAGAATATTTACCCTCCTATCAATCCTATGAAAAAGAAAATTGAAGAAATTAAAAGAGTATTGCTAATCAACAAACAAGAAGATGGTACCGTAGAAATAAGACAATTCATGATTGTTATTAAAGACCTGATCAACAAGAAAGATATAAAAGCCAAAAACATAGAAAAATTACTAAGATTGAAAGATGACAAGCGTAAGTCAATTCCAAGTTTGAAAAAGAAAAAAGATATTTCTTCTTTAATTTTGGAGGATCTTGGATACATGACTAGTGACAATGAAAGTGATATCGAAGAAGAACAAATAATTAAAGAAGAAGACGAAATCAAGCAAGAGCTTGAAGCTGAAGAAAATCTATTGGCAAAAGAAGACGAAAAATTGGATACTGAAATCAAACAAGAAGACGAAGACGATGAAGAGCAGCAATCCAATAAAAAGCAAAAATTAAACAACGGTACTGGAAAAATCCCTTCATCATCAAACAACAAGAAGGCTATAAAGTTACAGGAAATTGGTCCAAGATTGTCATTATCATTGCTGAAGATTGAAAGTGAGCTATTTAAAGGTGAAACTTTGTATCATAGTTATATCAAGAAGACAACCTCCGAAATACAAGAGTTGCAAAAGAAACACGATCAAAAGGTAAGATTAAAAGAAGAAAGAAAGAGAGAACAAGAAGCTAACTTGCAAAGAAAGAAGGAAGTTAAAGAAGAAAAGAAAAAGAGAAAAGAAGAAAGAAGACAGTTAAGAAAAGAACAAGAAGAGAAGGAAGGCGGATCTGAGGATAAAGGAAAATCAGTTTCTGAAGACGAGTCTTCAAGTGAAGATGAATACGCGGACGTTCCGGAAGATATCGATAGTGACTTGTTAAGTGAGATTGATGAAAATCCTTCTGATGACGAATAAGATAAATTTATATAATTTCATTTTTAAAAAAAGCGAAAGTAATCAGCATAAAGCTTATTTTTGTTATCCATTCAAAGAAAAAACCTCATTTTTTTTTTGTTAAAACAATCATATAAAGCAAGGTTTAATAATAGTTATAATATTGATAATAATAACAACAACATAATAAAAAAAAATTCAACATGTTATAGTCATCTAATGCAAATTATGCCAGTGCGTCATGCACCGGACACCAGTTTCGTGAGACCTGTATGGCAGGTGCTGTTGGTTTGTCTTTAAGCTTATCTTTTTTTTTTTTAAACCAAAGTTTTATACAGTCGTAGTGGTACAGGCACAGACACTCCAGTCTTCCAACTTTTTCGTCTTTTTCAAACAGCTCAAAGCATATAGGGCACTCAAACTCATCATCATGCGATGCTTGCTGAGTAGCAATTTCTTGTGGTGTCAGAGTATATACCAGCATTCTATTGTTTTTGTTCGTTTTGTTTTGGTATTCATCTTGAGTTCTTTTTAAGCAGTCGTCTACTGAACCGTGCCCTTCAATACATAGGGACTGCCCACACACAGGACAGTTGTTGTGCAAGTGCTTTTCCACTAATTTCTCAGTCACCAAGGGAGTCGTTCGGATGATCGGAGTCCTTCCCAGCTGATTGCAGCAATTGACACAGGTTCTGTAAGGGCCTTGTTCTTTGAACTGAGCATCTTCGTAAGGGTTATTGAGGACTTTGACTTTTTTTTCGTCATAGTATAAAAATTTGTTGCAACAATTATCACAGTAAATCAAACCACAGATTCTACAGTGGTGTCTAGAATTGAAAAAAGTTATGAAACTACTGTTACATTTCAGGCATTTGCTTGAAAAATTGTCTTCTACCCATATAGAGTGTTCATTGATTATTTCACTGCTTACTTCATTTTCAGAGACCATGCTTGCTGCCTAAAGTTTTTATAGAGCGATGCGATGTATGCAAACAGATATGCATAAACTTCAACTAAAAAAACGCTTTATAAGCTTTCTACTCCGGCTTTTGGTCTGCTGAACCCAAACAAAAAACAGAATAAGAAAACGAGTTTTAAAACAAGATATTCGTTTGGTCTGTTTTTAACAGCTTATAAATAAAGTTGTAAAAAATTAAAAGCTTAAAATCCATAGCGTTATCTTTTCGATGCTCAGGAGCTAATGAGCTACTTGCATTTATATATGTATGCACTTATTTTTTCTTTACTACTTTTTTTTTTTCCACTTCAATTTCTCCGAATTAGGAAGTAGGGGACTTATGATTTATTTATTTTTTTTTAATTAATTCCTATCAACAGGAAAAAAGATGCTGATTACAGCAGATAAGCATTATTGGAGGCACGATAAGGCGTCGGCTGAGAAAAAGAGAGAGAGACAACTAATGAGTAAGTAGGAACTTAGATAATTGTGTAAGCCATCAAGAACAAGGGCACCTGAGGAAGAAAGTCTGTGAAAAGAAGCAAATGTTTGTATGTGAACTCAGAAGCAGTTCCGCTAGGACACATGCACATGGACTCAGAAACAAGGGAGTGCATGAGCGGATTGATGAATAAACAGCATAACTGTGTGATTCCGCAGCTGCAACCGTTAATGTCTGCAAAAGAAGAATATTTGCGTCTTAAGCGCGACAAGCAAAAAACTTAGGTGTAAAAAAATAATACCACTGATATGCACAGCTAAAAGCCTTCAGTGTCTATTCTTTGTTTTATGTCAAGCCTCAATAGCAGCTCCTGCCAGTGCTTCAGTGTCTCAAGTTCCTCATGAGCAATGCTGTATTCAACCAGTTTCTGGTAGTCTGTTTTATGAACCATTACCTCCGTAACCGGCTTTACCTGGTTTTTAGCCAAAAACTTAAAGCCTGTTATCACATCCAAGTAATCAATACTTATTTTTCTGTTTTTTCGATTAAATGCTGTTAGTGTTTTTTTGCCTACCTTTCCAGCATTAGATTTCAACAACATGTAGTTTTCAGGCAGCATATAACTTTCGTTGAAGACTTTTAACATTTCGGTTCCTCTCAGGCTTTTTCTGTACGTTTTAATGCTGTTAAGACTGGGCAATCGTGCAGTAACTTCTGTTTGCAAAAACGTATACAGCGTAGCTACTTTAGGGTCACCGTTTTTGTCTGTATACTTCTTGGTTTTAACAGCCATAGCCTCTGCTTTAACCGTTCTACCCAAGACCTCCCAGTGCACCTGCGTTCTCATTCTAACAAGTTGCGAGCGCAAATAAATCAAATAAGATTTTTCGTTAATTGCCATCTTCTTAACAGGCAGCCCTTCCAAAACTTCCAAATTTTTCCGCATGTTGCTATAATTTTCAACAATAAAATTTGGGTGCCTTTTTAACGATTTCAAAGACAATTCCGGTATATCAAAAAAGTTTTTGAAAGCAGAATGATTGCGAAAATCGCAGACCTGCTCATCAAAGCCTTCTAACATCTTTCTAAAAGATTTTCTAACGCCCATGTTTACCATCCAAAATATCTCTTTTTTAAGAGCTATTAAACAAGGCTTAAACGTGTACTGTAAATTTGGAATGTATCTATATGAAACATCTTGATAATTCAGCTGATCGTCAAAAGAGAGTACGTAAAATGGTGCCTCAAGATTATAAGGAGAAATGTGCGCAAATTTGTGAAATTTGAGAAAAGGTTCGTGCTTAAACAAAGGGCAGTAGTAATCTTTTAGATCGCCATAAAGATTCGGATTCAAATAAAAAACCTTTTTAGTTTTAATAAATTCAATTTCTATCCAGCAGTATGGGTAAAAAAGATCGTAATCAATTGCCTTCTTTACAGATGAAATATTGCTATTTTCATCAGACATCTGCTGCTCTTCTATAATTTTCAAAAATGATTTTGAGGAGCAATCGTTTATTACTTTTTTTATATTCAAGCATGGTACATTATAAAGCAGCTTAATATTTATATCGGAGTTTTTACAGAGCTCTTTCAATATCAAGTAGTATTTCAGCACGAATATTTCTTTACTATTGTTAGTTTTATCATTTATTTCAACATGACTTTGGAAATATGAGGAAAAAGTTTTGCTTATACAATTTTTTGATACATTGTATTCTTTTCTGATTCGTCTCATATAAGGTTTGTTATTTTCAAGAACTTTTTTCAACTGAGCCTCATTTTTTTCAAACCATGCCTTAAAGACTCTGTTTTTAACATCCAATGAGTGCACAGGCCGTTCTCCATTCAAATCAATTTTAAAATTTTTCTCAAACCACATGGTGTATCCTTTGATCAAAAACAAACTTTGTTCCTGGGTGTTTTTATCAATTTTTTTAAATTTTTTTCTAATGATTCCTGGAACAATGCGTTTAAGGTTCAAATCTTCATATGCATTCATTAAAAAACGGGTTTGAAAATTGTAGACAGAAAAAGTTGCTTGCAAACTGTGATAGCCTATAGCCATATTGATATATTCTTTTTTAAAATCTTTGGTTAGGTTTGTAAGAACAGTCTGTGGATTAATTTTGGCCTCCAAGGGAGTGTTGTTGATTTCAAACTCAAAAGCACTATCTTCAACATTAAGCTCAACATCTTCCCATTCATCAAAGTCGTCTGAGTCACCATAATAGTAATCCATTGGTTTCCAATTTTATACAGAACAAAATTATAAAATATAAAAACAGTTATATTTTAGTTTTTAAAGGCTGACTAATAAAAAAAAAAAAAAAGAATGTAAAAATATGCTGGTATGTATTCTTTGACAGCAAACCGTAATTACGAAGTAAATGATCATTGCAAACAAGAAGAAGGTACATAAAAACAAAAAAAAAAAACTGTTTAAGGGTTTGTTAATTTTTCATTTTTATTTTTTTTCATGTTTTTTTTTTTTTTAATTGAACCTTGAAAAACCAATCAACAATTTAAGATTCATGCTGCATTAAATCGAATAAAATGAAATAACTTTCATTTTGTAATAAGCTAAACAAACAATATTTAATATTTAAATTACTATTCACATGTATACCTTGTATTTAAGGTGCATTGACTTATGCTTATATAACTACATATATATTAAAAAGCTTTAAATTTTTAACCATCTGCTTTACTTAAATGAAAAAAAAAGCATAAAGGCTAACCATCATTTTTTTGCTATCACCTGGAAACAAAAGAGAAAAAAAAAAGGAAAACTTAAATTCCTAGTAGTCAGTCCAATAATCTTTTAGGAATAGAAACTTTTCTTTTTCCTCTTCTGTCAGGAACTGCTGACACATCATTTTGAGTAATTGTTGTTCTTCGTCTTTTTACAACTTTTCCTTCA
This sequence comes from Hanseniaspora hatyaiensis (nom. inval.), assembly GCA_030573555.1. NCBI lineage: Eukaryota > Fungi > Ascomycota > Saccharomycetes > Saccharomycodales > Saccharomycodaceae > Hanseniaspora > Hanseniaspora hatyaiensis (nom. inval.). Next base: position 179,386 of record JAJMDM010000003.1, read on the forward strand.
GATCTAGTGTCTTCAGTGGGCTTTGACTGGTTAAGCAATGATGGCTGCTCAAGGTTTGCCGGTTCATAGTTCAGAATAAAACTGTTAACCTCATCTACAATTTCTGGGTTTCCAGAGTGCTGAGAAATTCTGTGTTTTAAGTGTTTATTATCTAATGAAATGACCTGCAATGTTTGTTCTTTAGCATCCCTAGCTTTGCTGGCCCCCTTATTTTGCTCAGATGAATGAATATTGCTATTTTTAATACTGTCATTAACAGAGACTTCCGTGTTTCCGCAACTAGTCACTGTTTTTTTGAAATTCAGAACTTTTATGAACTCAACTTTTCCATTCAAAGTTTCATTTGTTTCTGTTTTCAAGTCCAGTGGCATTGTAAAGCCAACGTTATATGGCAAGTACGATGACCTTGGATCCAATTTGAGTTCTTCAAACTTTTCAAGGATCCTTGAGCTTTGCAATGGCTCGTAATACTCCATGTTGTCCAAGACACAATCAGTTTGATTGACATACGTCTTTTCGCCATGCTTGAACCTGTAGTGAGTAATGATACCTTGAGGAGTGAGAAAATCATTTTTTCGACAAATTTTACATTTCAGATTTACTAGTATTCCATCACTTCTTTTGTATACAAGGGTGTGGGACGAGTCTTTGCCGACTATTCCTGATCCTTGCAAATAATTATTTGATGAGAAAACAGAGCCATTGCTGCTTGCTCCTGTCACAGTTGAATCTCGCTTTTTTCCGTCATTGCCACTGGAGAATTTAGATGGTTTAGTAAATTCATGTGTCATAGGACTTACTGATTTATTCATAGATGGCTTTCGTATATGGCTGGAAAAGTTTTTGAACTCAAATTCAGTGTTCTGCTCCGCACCAAAAACAAGATTTCTGTATTTCTGTTTCAAATGTGGTGGTATTTTTATGTCTTTACCGCTGCTCAAAAGCTTGATCATCAAATCACAGACAAGTTTTTGTTTTTCAAACTTCTTTTTCATGAGCTTCATTTTCTTTAGTTTTTCATTTTCTAAAGTCATAAAAAGCATTGTTTCGTTTAATAAATTGTTTTTTGTATGCTCTGACAAGGGCGTTGTCTTGATCTTTGATTCTTTTTTGTAATCCGTGTGCTTAGAATGTAAATCCGCTTCTACATCGTCCAGTTCTAGTCTGTCTAACTCAAAATCTGAAACAACAGTTCCAGGAGTCGAGATATTATGTGATTGGCAGGAGGCTGAGTATAAATAATAACCATCATCCTTAGGTGTTTTAGGAAGCATCGTAGTAAATGAGTCGTTCAGGTCGCCTTCAAAGTCTGTATATTTTTCAAACGATCCGCTGGGCATTGAATTCAAACCCAGATTGTCAGAAAATTGCCTGCGTGTTCTTTTGCCTGAAGACTTGCTGATAAGCGGGTCCATTTTCTCTGCGGAGTCAGTAAAATCAACTTGTCTTATAGGCTTGCTTTTGGTGCTGTTTACTTTGTTCATGCTTGTGATATTAATACCGAATGTTCCCAGAAACTACTGTCTTACAGACAAAATAAATGTTAGAAAGATTGAAATGGAAAAAAAGATAAAAACCGACTCAAAAAGTTGCGTCTCTGTCCTTTTAGATAAAAAAGAATCTCAGTCTGTGTCCTTGCTTTCGGGTTGGTAAACTTGCGAGTTTCAGTGTATCTCAATATAGCTCAGTGTTTGCCACTATATATATGTATATATATATATATATATTTATGTCTGTAAATATAGCTACTAATGAATGTGTGCTTAGTATTTGTGCAAATAAAACTGAGAATGTGTTGGTTGCTCTTCCTGGGAGGGATCCTTTTTTTTTTTTTTTTGTTTCCTTGTGAAATTCTTCTAGAAAAACAACTTTTAATTAAACATATAATCAGTTGACACTCATGATCAAGAAAAACACATTTAATTATCATAAACAAGATTATTAATATTTTTTTTTTTCTCAAACGAATGACCGCTATAAGATCATTAGTTAAACAGGGCAAAAAATTAAAAATAGAGCATGGAAAGCTGATTTGTTGTTTTTTTTTTTTTGCCACCCATCATTTTGTCTTCTCAACGCTTCGAGATTTTTGTGTTGTTACCCCTTTTGCTTCCAGTTTGAGGGGGCTGAGAAAACAACAGTGGACGCGTGACAGCGTATCCCCAGAAATGCAGGCTGAGATCTGCTGACAGGAGGAGGCCGCGTGCAACACTGAGCAGCAAAGGCCGATGCGAGGCAGCTGGAAGAGCTTCGGATTTAGCGCTGGTGGTGACCGAGCTTAACTGATAACGCTTTTTTCTTTTGTTTAACTAATAGCATCTTTTTCTTTGGTTTAATTAATAGCATTTATTTAGTGAGTTTAACTATTGTTTTTATTTGCTTTAGAAAACAACAATTTAGGGGCTACTTTTCAGTGCTGATTACGCTTTCGTTGCTTTGGTTACATTGTTTGTGGCCTGGCAAAAGACTATTTATATAGCGACTGTAGAGGTGCTTTGAGTATGCCGTGACCTCCCTTTTCTCGTTCAAATACACACCCTTAGCTAGGCTGCAGCGAAGAACAGGCAAACAACAAACCAAAGGCACACTCAAATCAGCTTCAGAATACACACATGACACTTGAGATGCTTCAGACACCAAAGGGCTACTTAAATAGACCTCTGTGGGTTTTCTTTTTGGTGTTGACGTGAATGGTATGTTTTTTTCAAAGTTGTTGTAGGCATTTTTGATTTCAGTGTGCCATTTCACACTGAGCAGGGAAGAGTCATCCAGACTTTCTGTTCCATTGGGGGACTCAAATTTTGCAGAAAACTTTTGTGAGCTGATTTCGCTGGCTTCTTGCTTATTGGTTAGTCTTGCTTTTTTTGGTTCGAAAGGGCTGTTGCTGTTTTCTCCGGAACGATGACATTTATAAAGCTCATTCAAGTTTCGTTTTTTCTTCACACAATTAGCAATATTTTGGTCTTGCTCTTTTAAAATGTTCATTTGTACTGCGGGTAAGAAACTCAGGATTTTAAGGTATATAGGTACTTTGTGAGCTTTATGCACAGTTGGTGCGCCATTACACCCAGAACCAATGTCATCTCCTGCTTTTTTATATACCAAAATTTTGCTTCAAAACAACAAACAAAAAATTAATAAATGTAAAGCTCTTTTATGCATTTATTATTGTCTTTACACTATAGGCTATATATATATATGTATGTTCATATGAAACATGGAAACAATAAAAAGGAAAATTTAGACACAATCACAAGATAACCACAAAAACAAAATGGTTACTGAAAAAGACCTGCTTTATTTTGTAATGCATTCGTTTTTTTTGATGTACATGAAAGAGACGCCTCTACAGTTTTAATGTATGCGTTACTTAAACAGTAAATACAGCATGCTGCTTAAAGTGTTCTTTTTTTTTGTTTTTTTTTTTATATTGTGGCATTGACTTGAGCTTAAACGCTTATTGAAAAGTTTTAATATTGTGTTTACTTGTTTCTCTTTGTTTTGATACAAGCGTTTTATTCAAGTTTAATTATATATGCTGTTTTGTTTGGATAGTCTTTGCTTTCTAGCAACTGAGCAGTAACGATTTTGCACTTAAAATTGGAGCTTTTTACCACACCTTTGAGAATACCACAGATAAACTCATTGATTTTGGATGTTAAGACTAAAGAGGATAAAAAAGGCTCATTTTCTATGATTGCATAATTGTTCGATCCGTCGTTAATCTGCTGAATATCATCTGCTTTTTTCCCAAACATATATTGCCACAATGGATCTTGTATAAACTGAAGCAGGGATACAAAATCTAAATGCTTTAAATTTGTTATCACCCCAGTTTCCGGAAGATCAATCGCAGAACTAGCAATATAGCAGTACATCTCTTCACTGCTTGGAACTTGTGAAATGTTCAGTGTGCTTGTCGTCGTGCTATTGTCGGCATATCTATACTTGTCAAACTTCTCTAGCGAAGCTGGCTTTTTGTTAATAATTTTTGAATTGAGTAGTTTAAAGTTTACTAACTCTTGTAATCTCATTCCAATGTCCTCTCCAAAATCTCCCAGCACTTCTGAATGGTTTTCATTGTCAATGTCTGCAACAATTGTCTTAATAAATTCAAGCAGCACAAAAAGATAAGCACTCATCGAAACTTCTGGAGTGTCTTCTATCAACTTCGAGGATGAATCATCTGATAAATTAGCATTCAGGGTCTTTTGCTGCTCATTTTTTGATACATATGTCACCGAAGTGTTGTCTGTTGTGTGATTTTGATTAAGTATATTGTTCTGATCATTAAACGTTTTTAAAATAGACGGGTCTTTGTTAAGTTCAGACAACAAATTTGCTTTTGGAAATGCATCCTCTTTGTATCCAAAAAAGTTACTTCCTTGATCGCTCATATTCTGCTGGTAGATGATGGTTTATCTTTGGTGTGTTTTCAAATTGTTTATTTTAAATATATAAAAGATTTGATATTCAAGTTAATAAAAAAAAAAAAAAAAATTTTTTTAACTTTTTTTTTTTTTAATTATTGATATCAAACATTTTAAATGTGTTTTTTTAAATTTTTTTTAAAAAAGAAACCTATAATTATTCGAGGTTTATCTATTCAGCATTCATGCTATTGCCCTCGACAATAAAAAAGTTTTCCTACAGCATCCAATAAACATTTGTTGTATTTACTAAGTACCATACATCTAGTCAACTACTAACTATACGGTGTTTGTTGATTAACCAGAGCTTTTAAATTTGATATTACAATTTAGCAAACATATAGAAGCTTTTGATTGAAACCAAAAAAAAAAAAAAGAAAAAGATCAAACCACAACAAGCTTTTTATTTTTAACAGGACCAACCAAATCAAGAAAATAACTGTACTTAGAAAACAACACAGATTATTCAAAATGCCAATTAATATACGTCGTGCTACCGTTGGTGATTTAATCACCATGCAACATACCAACTTAACTAATTTACCAGAAAATTATACGTTTAAGTTTTATTTGTATCATTTATTGACCTGGCCACACATCAGTTTTGTTGCTACAACCATAGACCCAATAGACAGTTCCGACAATGTTATTTTGAATGATGAGGGAGAAACAATAACTGATACACAAATCAAAGAGAAAATAGAGCAAATAGCAGAAGAAAACGATTTGTTTAAGTCTGAAAACAACGACCAGCTTTTGGAACTTATAAACCAAAACGCCAAAATGGATTCTCAGTACATAAACAAAAACGAAAAAATTGTCGGTTATGTATTAGCTAAGCTGAATGATGATGAAGAACCCAACCCGGAATCAGATGTCAACCCAACGACTACCGGTCATGTCACTTCACTGAGTGTTATGAGAACTTATAGAAAACTGGGAATAGCTGAAAAATTAATGCTTCAAAGTTTGAAAGCACTAAGAGAAACACACAAAGCCGATGATGTTATTCTTCATGTTAGAGAAAGCAACAAGGCTGCTTTTCACTTATACAAAAACAAACTAGACTTTGAGATCCTAACAGTTGAGAAATCTTACTACATGGACAAAGAAGATGCTTACAAAATGAAGAAAGATTTAAGCGCTTACGACTCTGATGAAGAAGATTTCAACGATGACTTGCTGATATAGTGTTAGCAGTCACTTACGCTTCCTAAGCACAAACATATATACTGAACGAAATAGAAACATAACTTAGCTAATTTAGTATACTGAAAAGTACAGATTTTAATAATAAAAATAAATGTCTTTTTAACAAAGTTTCTTAGAAAAAGAAGCATGCAAAACATTACAATCCTGTTTTCCGCCTGTATATTTTTCTTTTTTTTTTATCTTCTTAAAGTTATGTGTTTCAGATAATAGTAAAGTAAGGTAGCTAGAGTTTTTCCACATCAACAACCAATCTGAACATATAAAGGTTTAGAGTACTCAATAACTGAGCAACATCTAAGATGTTCAAAAAGGTCATCTCGAGCCAAATGCACTCATATTCATCATGTAAAACTAAAGAGCAAAAAAAAAAAGGATAAATAAACAAAAAATGGCAAAAAAGAGAAACAATTATAATGGTTTTTCAGCAACTAGTCATGTGTCCTGCTAAAAATACAAACATTCCTATTATTACAATCGTGTCTTATCCAAAGGCAAAATAAGTTAGCGTACATGCCTATGAACACTAACTTATACTGGTATAGCCTTTGGTTTTTCCTATTTTTCTTTTTTCGTTTACAAACGTATTTTAACAATATGAAGAGTATTCAGACTTTAAAATTGCTACTACGCTCTTTAAATACATGACCAAAAATCCTCTATGAATTGTCAGCAGCAGCTTAAACTTGTGAAAATTTTTTTTTTTGCTTTAATTTCTTTCAGTATGCTTACCATAATTTAGTACAGTGTCTTAAAAAGGAAATATTTGTTTTTTTTAATTTGTTTCTTTTTTTTGTTGGCAACAATATGGCATCAAAAAAGATTGGTAGCGGGCTGCTTTGTATGCGTATATATATGTACATTATTGCAATTGGTAAATCACGTGAGCAGAACAGATTCTATTCAAGTAGCCTATAACAGTGCTGCTATGAGCAGAAGATTAAGCTTTTTTGAATTCAACGGTGTCTATAGACACCTCCTGCATCTCGCCATGTAGCCCGTAAATGTATACCGTGCACTTCAAATCCTCGCCTTCAATTTGCTTGTCTGGAGTTTCAAGCAAAAGAAACGCAGGCTCTGTGTTCAAGGATTTTTTGATGCTGATAGGTTCTTGAGTTGCTTCGTTCTTGATGGCTGCTTCTGCAGGCTGTTGCTCACTGCCAAGTGGCTCGCCAGCTTCCTTGTTGACAGTCTCGCCACTACTTTCAGGTGCTTTACTTTCAGGAATGTTTGAGTCAACCTCTTTTAATGGCTCCTCAGCCTCGCTTAAAACACTACTTTCTATGCTAAATGCTCCTGTAGCAGTTCCTGGACTCAAAAACAGTATCCCTTCTAAACTATAGGCCTCAACTTCGTGCTTACCACACCATATTAGTATATCGCTTCTTGCTTGTCTGCTTATGTTTATGAGTGCCAGCACATCATCCTTGGGAACAACAGTACTTTGCGATAAAAATGCCACTTTAAAACCGCCTATGTTGTAAACAGTTAAGCCTTGTGTGTGTTTTGTTTTTGTTTGCAACTCGCTTGAAAGTTGTTGATTGTGTTTAGCTGTGTTTGCAGCATGCAGCTCGGGATTGCTGTGAGATGATCCTACTAGCTCAATGTCAACAGTAACTTCATCATGCAAAAACTGCAACAGCTCAGAATTAGAGGTGTTCATTGACATTATTGGGTCTTCTGATGTTGAGCAGATGTAGATTTTTTTGATTCTCCCCTGGTTCTTTTTCAACAGTTCCTTGAATTTTTCAGGAAGATCAATTGCTCTGTAGGGAACATGCAGGTTTCCCAAGATTAACGACAACATTGGTAAATGGAATAGTGGCTATTGAGGAATATTATAGAAAAAAAAAACAGATCTGTTTCTTGACTAAATGAGCTTAGTTATTAAACGACCAAGCCTAGATTTTTGTTTATGGTTTTTTTAGGCAGTTTTTATTTGAAGAAGCATTTTAAATAAGTTCTTGAATACTGATAAGAACCAAAAAAAAAAAATTTCAAAAATAAAACATTTTATTGATTTTAGTTTATATAAACAAAAATATTTATATATATATATATTTTTTTTTTCTGAAAAAAAATAATTTATCAATGGATCATTAAGTACGACAGCAAATTAAAAGCAGTGCTGAAAGCTTAATTAAATAATCAATCAACTATTTAATCAAATCATGGCATTTATGATTTAAGTATAAAAAAAAATAAAAAGAAAAAAAAAAACAAATGACAGCAATACACATAACCTTTGAATTAAAGGCACCGATCACTGTCTTATATACATGTCAAGCCCCTTTGTTCTTGAGCGTTTAAAATTCTTTGACGCCCATTAAAGAAACCAACGCTTCAGGGACTTTGATTTTATTGGTTTCAACATCGTAATTGTTCTCGACTATAGCCAACAACATTCTTGGCAGAGCCATGCATGTTCCGTTCAAAGTGTGCACAAAATCCAAACCAGAGGTTTCTTTGCTCGCAGCCGAGGACTTTTTTGCTTTGTATCTTGTGGCCAGACGTCTACTTTGAAAGTCTGTGCAGTTTGAAGTGGATGTAATCTCACCAAAAGTACCTCTTCCTGGCATCCAACATTCGATATCGTATTTTTTGTAGGCAGAAGCCCCCAGATCGTTATTTGGCATTTGCAGAACCTGTGCTGTCAAGCCCAGAGACTTTATTAGTTCTACCTGCATGTCCTTCAACTCATCTAACATTGCATCACTGTTTTCTGGTGTTGTCCAAACAAACAGTTCTACTTTATTGAATTCATGCACTCTGTACAGACCTCTGACACCTGTTCCTTGAGATGCTGCTTCTTTTCTAAAAGCTCTAGAAACACCACATCTTTTGATTGGTAACTGGCTGCTTTCAAAAGTTTTTGACATTTCGTATCCTGCTAATGTTATTTCAGAAGTTGCAATCAAAGCTTGATCAGTGCCAGATAAAGTGTAAATTTGTGAGTCCATGTCTCTTTGCGTAGGTCTGTAACCACAGGCTGTAATCAAAGGCACCTTTGCAAAACTTGGCGTGGAGCACAAAGTGAAGCCTTTAGATCTAGCAAAATTAATAGCATATGATGTTAAAGCATTCTCTAGTAGCAACAGCTCATCAAACAAGTAATAACAATTTGATCCACTAGTGTTTGATGCAGTGTAAAAATCTAGCAGATGTTTCTTTTCTGTTAAAATTTTCAAATGATCTAAGTTTTCATTTTTCACGTAGTGCTCTGAATAGTCTCTTTCTCCTTGGTATTCCACCTTGGAATTAAGATCAACGTTGTGCTTTGGATTTATCCATGAAACAATTTTTGGTTTGGTGCTTGGATTTGTTGGGTCAACCAAATTTGGGAGGCTGTTGCAGATGTCCTCTGACTTTGATGTGATTTCATCTAATGGCTGTGCTATCTTGAGGCTATCAGATTTAAAGGCTTTCAACTTCGAAAAGTTTTCTTTTGTTTTGTTTCCTTGCTTTATCTCAAGCTCTATTTTTTTTCTGGCTGACTGGATTTGCTTTAAATCATAGTTGAATTGGTTTATGTTCTTTTGCACTTGCTTCAGCGAATTCAAATTCTCTAAGAGCTCGGTTTTATTAGAAGGGTCTCTTTCGTTGATTGCCTTTTCATAAGCATCAAAATTACTCAAAATGTTCTTTCTGCTAAATAAGCCTTTAGGCACTGATTTGCATGGCTTAGCTGCTACCACTTGGGAAGCTATCTTCTCTTGAGCATAGCGCTTTACGGACGTACAGAACATGATTAAAACAAAAACAAAACAACTGGTATACGTATATATATATATATATATCAATTAATTTTATGCAGTTAAAATATGTTTGATCAATGGTTCTTTGGTATATTAAGCTGTTTTTTCGTGCCTTCAGTTGTTGCTATTTCAAATGGGCATCAATGATAACTTTTTAAAAATGATCAGTCTACAGCATTTCTAGTTTGATCATTAACAATGAATCTGTGCTTAAACAAATTTTTTTTTTCAGAAATATAAAGAAGCAAACAACTTATAGCTTTATCACGTGATAGGCATGGGCGAACAATGACATTAATAAATGGTTTGAGGAAAGTGACTGTTGACATCGGTGAATTGATGCTCACATCTACATAAGAAACAGCGAGCTAGTCCACAGCCAATGTCTTGAAATGATCAATGAAGCACCATTTTCTTATTGGTATTACTTTTTTTTTTGGGTTCTTATTTTATTTCTTTTATCAATTATATATAAATTATTTTAAATTTGTATTATATAATATGCTTAGAAGTTCAACTTGGAGAAGAACCATTTGCTCTTACCGGATTGGTTGATTTCTTCGAAGGCAGCCTTGACAGTCTTCTTAGCTTCTTGTCTTTGTTCTGGGTTTTCGAAAGTTTCGGCAGTAACAGCGGTTTGGAAAGAAGCAGCGTTCAAAGTGTATCTGGTTGGTAATAAGTGGTTGTAGTTGATAACCTTGATGAAAGGCTTGACCTTAGATCTCTTGGCAACCTTCTTAGCACCCATCTTCTTAGTGATGGAGCCTGGTTGTCTTTCGATACCGGCAACAATAGCGTGACCGAATTTATGAGATTTAGAACCGTCATCCTTGGCGCTTAAGATAACGACCTTTTTACCAGCGTATCTACCTCTGACGACAACAGCTTGTTAAAAATAGTAGTAGTTATAATTGTTAATTATTGAGTCATGATCATGTCATAATAATAATAAAAAAAGTGTAATTGTTAGTAAATTTAAGTCTTCTTTTTTTAAATGTGCTTATCACAAACTCAAATGCAATATGTCAAACAACATTTCTTCAATAACCAAAAATCTCATATTTCCCGTGCTGCGAATGCAAGCCTCTTCTGACGTATTTGATGCCGTTTGTTTCCATAAAATTACTTGTTGGTTCACATATGAAATATTAAAGTATTTGCTTGCCTTTAAATGAGCAATGAGCTTTTTTTTTTTTGTTAATAAATTAACCTCAAACCCATAAACTTAATTTAAAAGCAGAACATGGTCAATTAACCTACCTTAAATGGTGCTCTGTTAAAAGTTCATTTTTTTTTAAAAATTTCATTCCCTTTTTATTCCTTGCTAAATTAAAGAAAAAATAAACCTGTTAAAAAAAATCCAATAACAATTCGATGATGGAAAGCTCTTTATTTAAAAAACGCTTGACTGCCATTAATTATTACATCAAATTTAACTGCAATTATCCTTGTAATTCTTGCAATGGTTTTAAAACAATTTACTATGCTAATTTTTTATTAGCTTTTATTTTTTCTAAAACAAAGTGCATGCATTTAAAACAAAAAAATCTAATTCAAGTAAATTCTTAACCCTTGATTGGAGATTGTGGAATACTTTACAAAAGCGCAATAGCAGTCGCCATGGAGTTTAAATTTCATTTTTCAAAATTGTTCATAACTAATTAAACTTCTGTTATTAGTTCATCAAATTATTGTACTAGTGCTGTGCTTGCCTGGGATGCAATGTGTGTTTCGATCATCAAGAGTCCTGTTGTTTTTGTGTGCTTTGCTTTGAGTGTCTTATTTTCAATGTAGGTGCTATTAACGTTGATACATACCAACTTTACCAGTGTTCAAGAATTTAGCCATTTTTAATATAGTTTATTGGTGCTAGGTAATTGTTTCTCTCTGTTAATAGTAATATCATAGTTAAAAATATTAATCATGAACCATATATACTAACATTTTTATTAAAATTCATGATTTCAAAGTGTACTATCATAATGTTACCAACGCTCTACACTGCTGTCACGCTAGCATCTGTGAAAAAGTTCATCAAGCAGCAGTTAGAGAGAAAGAATTCTGTTGAACATTAACAATCCATCTTCAAAAACAAGCGTACGCCGCAGTAATTCCTCACAATCGTGTGTGCTTGATTTCCTGTGCTAGCATTAAGGCTTGTTTTTCCACTGTACTTGATCGGTATTTTTTTTTTTTTCAAACACTTTTTTTCTGAAAATATGTATGAGCAAGTGCCTCTGTGCATTTTTCTGGCAAAACCGAGCCAATATTTCCCTAACGGGTAAGAAATTTAAAAAAAAAAATAATTTTACAAATAGTTTTACTTTCTAAGTAACTTTTTTTTTTTTTGTAACAAATTTAGGTAAGAAAAAATTTCTTTAGAACGATTCAAATTGTGTTTACACAGAGTTTTTGAAATTTACAAAAAAAAAACACAAATCAAAATTAAAAAATGTGTTTTTTTGTTACAAAAAGCAGGTGACCTAAACACCAGCACGTGTACGATTTGTTTAAAATTTTTATACGTTTTTATTTCATTTTTTTTGAAAAAAAAAATATTGGAGATAGAACAGTAGAAGAAAAAATAAAGGTAATTGCAGGAAGGGTTGTCTTTCGTTCATTGACTTTTCAAGTGCTGCGTGTACCACCAATGCTATATTTTTCCAAAGCAGCAGATAGTAAAAGAACCTAAAAACCAACATAATTAGCTTATACACAAGGATTTTATTATATTTATAGCGTACACAGCAAGCCAACAGCTTATTGACGTAAAAATACAACTCAGTAAATGAACTCAGACACGAACCCAGCAAACAATTCTTCTAATGTGCAAGCGTCTAGTTTGAGAAATTACTATAATCCAGTGACATTCAATGCGGACTATGATGCTCGTTACATACCTAAGGAAGGCATCATAGATAAAAATGGGCTGCCTTTGGCTTCCAAACTTTCCAGTTTGGGCACTGTTGTAAAGCAACAGCAGTCGAAAAGACTGGGGTCCAACAATAATGACTTAAATTGGTGGCTGAAATTTCGTAGTGAACACTCAGAACCAGGAGTTTCAGATGACCTGCACCACTCAGCGGGCAACTCGTCTTTAAATTTAATTAACGGAAATTACTACGAAAATATGAATAGACCATACCTAATAGACTTTTTTGATATTAAAAAGTTGAGCAAACTGCTTAATGCTTTTTGTTTTAAATTTGTCAAAGTTTATGTCAAGCATTTGCTAATTCAGCCGTTTTTGATCTCCAAAACTTTTTTACAAATACACGATTTTGAAAATGAATTGGAAAACACAGATGGCGTTGAAGTTCACATTGACCATGCTAGTTCTCAGAGTGACATAATAGTGTCCCCAGATATTGAAGATCCTATTTTTTTCAAGGAAAAATCACGTACTAACAGTGAAGACAAGATACCAAATGAAAGCGTTAGACAGGCAGCAGCTGAATCTGACGAATCAGAGATCGGATCGACTGTATTTGTTGAAGGAGCCACTTCTTTTCACAAAGTCTACAAAATTCATCCAACAAATTCAAATACCATCAATGTTATAAAATCCACTTACAAAGTTGAAGGCATCTTTGGTGTTGTTAGAAGCAACAACACAACCTTCATTTATAATTTTTTTAACGGAACACTTGAAGCGTGGATCAATGGCTTTATCTCTCCTTTTTTGAACATTCCTGATCCAAACTATGTGGATGCTGCGCTTTCCAACAACCTTTTTGCGTCAATTGCTCTTAGCTTGTCGTCAACTTTGATCACCGGATTAATTCTGTTGCCATTGGAGCTGATAAATATGAAATTTATCATAACAAAAATGAGACACATCCACTTCCATAGAAGCATAAGAGACCACGTGAAAAACATGGATTTGCAAAGCTTCATTGGAAACCTGTTCATCAACCCTAAGAATTTAAAACTGCTGTTTTTCCAAGCTCTAAACAGACTGAACACTGCCATATACCACAAATCTTTGCTTCAAATACTGGTATTGCGGAATGTGTTTGAAATAGACAAGTTTAATGACTACAGAAGATACGAAACAGGCAACTTCCTGATCAAATTCTTTCAGCTGTTGATCAAGGTTCCCTTGGATAATCTGTACAAAAGAGAGCAGGTCAACTTCCTGGTAGACGCCGAAAGATCCGATCCATTGTGCCCACTTCCTATAAGAAACAAAAACGATTTGATCATTGTTCCATACGAGAACATACCATTTTTGAGCTACTTCACCAACTACAGTAACTTTAAAGGCCTGTGGAAAGGGTACAAGGTGGAGCTGCTTGGCGTTGGCTGTGGCTACCTTGAAAGACTGTTAGACTCTGACAGAGAGTTGACAATTGAAGAGAAATTTTAATCAAACAATACACTTTTTTTTGCTCTTGCACTTCATGCCGTCAACTGTATTTTTCGCTTTCAAATATATCTAAACAATAACTTGTTTTCAATGTCGAACGCAGTTTTTCATCTAATATCAGCCGTTCAGCCATTATTAGTAGTATGTTTTTTATTTTTCATTTTTTTTTTTTTTATAAAATAATAAATTTGGTTGCGTGCTGTTTTGATTTTAAATAAACAATTTTTTATTTATTTACTTATTCATTTTTAAATTTTATTTTAAAAATGTATGCAATTTTTCAGTTGATTTGTTGTAATCATTTAAATGATAATTGAAAGAAAACACCAAAACGAAATAAATAAAAATATCAAAATAAGCAAGCATAGTATTGCGTTTATATAAATTGCTTTTTTGGAAAGACCGATTCTGCAAAGAGCCTTGCCAGCCGCCAAATAATACAACCAAGTACACCAGCTTGTTTATTTTTAGCTTTTTTTTCTTTTCTTTTTAAATCAAAAAAATTAAACATCACAGTTTATCAAGATCTTAGAAATTTTCAAAGATTTTTGAGACAAAGCATAAACATCACTGCCTGCTGAAATGGACGACCCCTTTAATGCTGTGTTCACAGACTTGAAAGACCAAATTTTTGAATATGTGAATACTAACTTTCAGAGTGCAGGGCACACTGAGCAAAACGCATCAATAGAAAAAGACATAGAAGAAACTTTTGAAGATTTAGAAAGCAGCATAAGCTCTCTGGCTGATTCTGAAGAAAAAGAGAATAGAAGGAAAAGCCTCCAGACTCTTCGAAAAAAGTATTATGACTTCAAGTACAGCAAGGGAGGTAGCAACATTGAGTCAATAATGGAAACAAGAGACAATCTGCACGAGGAGGTGGACAACAAAACAATGAATTTCAATCAGCTAGAGCACAGCATGATGGAGGAGCAGGACATACAATTGGATAACATTGCTAAAACAATGCAAACCCTGAATAAACAAGCCAACATGATGACTATGGAGCTGGGCGATCATATGGAGCTGATGGGAGACTTGGAAAATGACATGGACCTAGCCTCTGATAAAATTGGCCAATCAACCAACAGGCTTGACTGGATTTACAAGACAAACAGGCTGGTTGGCTACAACGACTGCTTCATCTCACTTTTGATCATCGTGCTGATAGTTCTTCTTGTTCTGCTGATAGCAGTCTAGCTGAATTTGTGCAGTTTCTTTCAATGCCCCCTATGCTTCATGCCAATGCTTGAAATTTTAGCACAAACGGCCAAGAAAACTTTTGATGCAAGCGGCAGAAGCCTGTAATTGGTGCTTCCTTGCAGCACTTGAGTCCTGTCTGGGCATCTGACAGTGGTGCAAGCAGCATCCCAATAGCTGTGCTGAACATTCACCCTGTTTTGCTTGGCATAGGTTGTCGTGGTCACGTTTTTTGTGCTCTTCATTTTTATTGCTTTTTTTTCCTTTTTAAGTAATAGCATCAATTATTGTAGCATGTATGTACTTTTTTTATTTATTTTTTTTTTTTTATAATGCACGATTGCTCAATTGGCATGCCAGATTGACCGTTTATGATCTGATATTGATGTAAGTAGAAGTCATATTTAGAGAGACTCAGGTCTGAAAACCAAAGCAATTTGTTTTAGTAAAAAAGATACCAAACAAGAATCAAAACAAATAAAACCTTGCATCAAGATGGGTAAGCAAAGAAAAACGAGAAAATTCAGTGTCATGAAGAAGACTGTTGACCACCAAAAGTCTCTGAAAGAACAAGAACTGAAAAATAAAAACCCAAACAGCAAGCTGAACGACCCAGAATTGTCAAAGAGTATACCACAAGTATCATCTGCTTTGTTTTTCCAGTACAACTCAGCCATAAAACCGCCATACCAAGTTTTGGTGGATACCAATTTTTTTAATTTTTCTATTCAAAAGAAAATTGACATTGTCAAAGGTATGATGGACTGCTTATATGCCAAGTGTATTCCTATAGTGACTGACTGTGTCTTGGCTGAATTAGAAAAGCTGGGATCCAAATATAGAATTGCTTTGAAGCTAGCAAAGGACCCTAGATTAAAAAAATTAAAATGCACACACAAAGGGACCTATGCAGATGACTGCTTGGTTAACAGAGTTCTTCAGCACAAATGTTTTATTGTGGCCACCAATGATGCTGCTTTGAAGCAGAGAATAAGAAAGATCCCTGGTGTTCCGCTAATGAGTGTGGGTGGTAAAAAGTATGTTATAGAGAAACTTCCGGATGTATTTTAAAATACCTAACAGTGCTGTTGCAGCCTGCTTAGCTAAGTACAGCTGAAAAAAAGGAAAGAATGAAGCCGGAAATGGATCGAACCTGTGGGCGTTTTTGCAACTGTATGTATATGATTATGTACTCTATGTTTTTTTAAACTCTGAGCCTTTTTTTTTTTTAAAAAAGAAGCTAAATCTTGGTGCATCATATGCATTTGTATGCCTTGATGCAGGGTCTTTGATGAGACTGTCGGCTTTGCCAGCCAATGCTCTGGCTCTCGTACAAGTCAAATGTCTAGCTTGAAAAATTAAAACATTTGCTTTTCTACTTCTTTGCTATACTACCTGATTCAAATAGCAGCAACAATAACTGCTCTACCGTACTAGCATTCTGTTTTTTCTGCACGATCGTTAAATTAGACTCAACAATTCAGCTGGTTTAAACATACTATTGCCATTCAGTCACATGACTTGCTTAGCTATACTTCAATGTATGCTGAGGATATTGAATTTCAATGTTTTTTTTTTAATTTTTTTTTTTTTTCAGCCAATAACCCATTTAAATGCTAATTTGCTATTTAAAGTTTTAAAAGAGTCACATAAATCAAAAGGAAACCACAGTCCCAGAGAGACGGCACATGACTGACAGTTCCACCACTATATAAAAGCAGGTTTGGAGACATATAACATGAACGCCCCAAAATCATCAGGATCGTCGACCTTCAATATCGACTTGAACACAGGAGATCCGTCTTCTTTGCTGGACGCAGCTTTTGCCAATATCCAAAATCTTCAAAATGAGGTATTTATCATGATGTCAGACATTAGAGACATTGATTCGGAAATACTTGAGAAAAGTGCTCACATGGAGGAGGACGATGCTTTACTTCAAAAACATTACTACAAGCAGTATGCTGAAAACAGAGAAACAATAAAGCCACATCCCAAAGAGCTGGAAATTGAACAAAGAATAGAAACAAACATACAAGCCATCAAGGAGCTGCACAAAAAAAAACTGGGGCTGATAACATCGTTGAATTACATAGTGACAGTTAAGCATGATGACTTAGAAGCGTCAATGAACAGTTTGTCAGCACAAGGCCAGCTGTCGCCTTTGGAATTTTTGGTGAATGAAAATAGAGACCAGATCTTACAAACATATTTTGCGGAAAAATATAAAAGCGTTTTAAACAACAAGTATGTACAAGACGGAGATGTTCCTTCAGATATTGAGAACATGTCTGATTCTGACAACATGGATTCGGATACTGAGACAGACAAGAAACGAAAAAGAAAAACCGATAGCAAAAAGAAGGAGGCTGCCCAAAGCACTGCACAGTATTCATCAAATGTGGCAATTCTAGGAATGAGTAAAAACAGTAGCCTGGTGCCGAAAACGGGCAACAAGCCGAAAGGACTCAACAGCAAAGTTAAAGAAAACCAGGGAAACGGCCTTGTGGCAAGCGCTGGAAATGAAGATGAGGACGATCAGCTGTACTGCTTTTGCCAGACAGTCTCTTTTGGAGAAATGGTTGCATGCGATAACAACAATTGTAAGTACCAGTGGTTTCATTACGGCTGTATTGGCTTGCATGAACCACCTAAAGGAGTGTGGTATTGCCCTGATTGTCGTAAAAAAATGAATAAATAAATACAAATTCAATATGTAACATAAAAGTAAGCTATATAGTTATATAAATTTATGTTTAAAAGAAGGGATTTTTTTTTTAAATAATTAAACAAAGTTTCAGAGAATTCAGCAATTTGTATTGTAGTAGGACTGAGTTGATTCTTTTTCTTGCTTAACCAACAAATAACAACAGGTAGTATACATGAGTGGACACAAGATTGCGTTGAGCTGTATTTTGATATCACAATTTCAAAATCCAAGGGTCAATGACTGTTTCGTTTTCCATACTTTCAATAGCAGACAATAAAACGCTTTGCTGCAGGTCTTTTGAATGACCCAGATGCTGATATATTTTAAACAGATTCATGTGTAACTGCCCATTATATCTACATTGAATATTGGCGTTTATAGCAGTTGTGATTTTTAATCCTACAGTAGTCAGCTTGTTTATATATTCTACAGAGGATTTGTTGGGTTGCTCTAATAAAATTTCAGAATAACCAATAAGAGCAATTAAATTAGTTGATTCATATCCCAAGACGCTTTCAAACTGAGAAATATCTTTAGTTACAAATCCTTTCAAGTTTAAAGCATTCAAGTTCTTAAAATCTACATCCATTTGCGATATTTCGTTCAGACATTTTAACGTTTCTTCGCTTTGGTCATTCATGGTGTACAATTTACCACATTGCAACCATATTAATTGCAAAACGTATTCTTTTGTGTATCTAGGATGCGATTTTAACTCTTTGTAATCGCTATTTTCCAAGAAAAGTTTTTCGTAAAGCTGGAACAGAGATGGAAGTAAATCAATGGCGTAGGAAATGTCATGCAGTTCAGCTATGATGTCTATTTGCAAAAACTTGAAAACTATGTACAAGTATCTGCTTTCAAAATCTAGTTTTGACACGTCTATTAAGTCATCTGCATCAATGTCTTCGTCTCCTTCTTCAGCAGAGATAGGAGTTAAAATAGAGTTTGAGATTGTAAGAGCATTTGCTTTGTCTTCTTTGCTAGATTCTAAAATTGCTAACAACAGCCAGCTATTTAAGTTAGACTCTGGTTTTTGTTTTAAAATTCTCTCTTTAAGCCATAAGCAACTTTTTTCGTTTTGTTTTATCAATGCCATGTTGTAAGCGTAGTCAAATTCATAAGACAATCTTGCATCAAAATCAGCAATGTACAGCTGAAATAAGTTTGCTAAGTTATAAAAAACATTTTCTATATTTTTGTTACAATCGGATTTTGATAGGAATAATTGCCAAGATGACAGTAGCACATTATTTATGCACGGTGGCAGTTTAAGAAGCTCAAATTTGTTGCTTTCTAAAACATTCATGGCCTCTGTTGCTCCAATCAGACCCAAGTCGTAAGTAGAATATACAAGATCAATGAACTTTTCAGCTTGTACCTGGTTTTTATTATAATTACACAAGCTCAGTATTGAAACTAAATCGTCGTAAACATTGTTTAGCTCCTTTTTCTTTTCCAAAAAGACAATGAAGTTGTTGAAAAACAGCTCAGCTTGGCTGAGGTCGCCTTTAAATTGATAAAACTTCGAGCCCAGCCCGGCAGCGTTGATGCTTTGGAAAGTTTTGGCCACAACAGCTGTTATTAGAGACTCCCACTTAGAAAAATTGTCTTTTTCAAAACCATTATATCTGTCCATTATGATTTTCAAGTAAGTTGCCATTTCTAGTTGTGATTTGTCAGTATTGATTTTCTCAGCATGGGGAAACTGCAGCTGATTGGTCAGAGAGTCCAAAAAGTGGATCAGCTCAATGTCTTTTATTGAACCCAAGATAATTTTAGAAAGCAGCATTAAAGAACCTGATTGCACATCCAAAGTGTTCAGTCTATACTTCTTTATGATTTCGGTTAGGTAGTAGTTAGATATACCGTTTTCCAAAAAAGGAACCTTGAATGTTGCGTCAGAAACCAAAGGCTGCACATCACCTGAATAAAAAATGTTTTCCAATAGCAGTGCTTGGACGAAGGCTTGTTTGGAACCCTCACCATCAAGCAGAAGAATTTTGCTTAGATTCTCTTTTAAAAGGACTGAGGGAGAGCCAGAGAGAATGGTTTTGATGCTTCCAATGATGTTACCCAGTATACAGCTGTTTAGTTGGTCTTTGCCTTCAAAGGACAGCAGCAGTTTTTCGGCGTCGTCATGGATGATTTTGAGGTTGTCAAGATTTGCTTCAGCGTAGATGCTGTTGCAGTGGAATCTGTGGAGAAGAAAGGTGCTTTTGCTGATTGGCTGGTCGGAAAATTGAGATTTTGAAGACAAGTATGAGCCAAAAATTTTGAGCTTAAGCAAGTCCTCTTCGAACTCAATGGCGGTGTGCTTGGTGGTTGTGTCTGGACTCATGGTTCGCAGTGTGTGGGAGAGCAGCACAGAAAGAGCAGTCAGCAGAGGCCGTTGTGGGGGAGATGAAGAAGGTGTGTTGGTAATGGCCGATCATCTGATCTCTTGAAAAAACAAAACCAAGTGGACCTTGAACGAAGAACAACATTCATGCAATGTAAGTTAGCTTAAGAAGGCCTGAATTGTTCAGTTAGGCATACTCATTGGTATAAACAAAAAAAACAGTTAGCTAAACATTACAACGATCACAACCCCGATACCAATTCGACCCGCGGAGCTGAGACGGAAAGAAACAGCGCGGCACGCGTGCAGGAAAAAATTTTTGCTCGGGGGAACACGTGACACTTTTGTGAGCATTAGCTCCGTTGTTTACACGTGACACTTTTACAATTATTAGCTCCGCTATTTTCACGTGACACACCCTGCTCTCCTATCCCCGCACGGCTCACCTGAAATCCCTCCCTTGAAAACGAGGAACGTGATCCACGGCTGCGCTTACGAAGCTGGCCAATAGAGCTGACTGCGTGTCGACTGTACAGTGACGCTACTGACGATACAGCGATGGCAAACTAGTGCTACTAACCGTAAAATGACGCTACTAACGCTGCGCTGTCACTTCTGGCCTGCTGGCTGATTTAGCTGCCACTGTCGTCTGAATGCTGCTTTGCTGTGTCTACTGCTTCTTTGGCTGACACTACTGCTCACGTGCCTGTATCGCTACTGTCCGCAGAACCCCTTGCTCGCGCTACCCGACGCGTCTTTTAAGCTGCCAATGAACTGTCTATGCTTGCTGGCACATACAACAGAGAACAGTCTTCACTACCAGACTACACAGTCGCAGAACCACGCCCTATTTGCTCTGATGATCACAAGAGTCACACCCAGAGCCCGTCTCTCTTTCCTGTCCTTAGCCGCAGCACGAGCTTTCCACAGCCACTTCCCCAACATCAAGCACAACAATGCGTACCAGTGGTACTACCGTCTGCTCCAAAACGACAGCATCGAGTGCTCAAACGGCAAGCTTAAGACAAACTTCGATCTCGACGACAAAAAGAACAACAAAACACCTTTTACCCCGTTTAGTCTGCTTGACAGCTGCCTGCTTGAAAACAAATACATCCAGAAGAGCCTTGACAACGGCAACAAGAAGTCCTTGAAGCAGCATTTCTTACAAAAAGCCAACACCTTCATCTCGTCCGAACCAAAAGACACCGTCTATCTCCAAACCCTTGACCTGTTTAGCTGTGACTTGAGCAACATGATGATGTATCCGATATACTGGGGCAATGCCACCAGCGCCACATCGTCAAAAGAAGTCCTTGGTGTTAATGAAATCTACGAGATACGAAGAGGCAAGTGGGTCGAGTCGACCAACCTATCACACGATGCTCCTCCAGCTACAGATAAGCAGTCAAAGAAAAAGCCTTTGCCTAAAAAACCCAGTTCTAGCATTGACGTATCCAAGCAGAACCCCATCCCATCGTTCATTGCCGAGCATGTTGAACACGCTTTAGCAAAGGACAGCTCACTATTAAAACAAGAAAAGCTGATCACAATTCCTGATGTTTTTGACAACGAGCACAAAATCCTTGGCAAAGTGTTCATGCCTGATAAAGACACAATGTTTTTTATACCAAGGGACCACTTGATGATCTATGACAATGCATTAACTTTGAAGCTGGTTAAAGAAAACATTTTTAGGGCTGGCTTAAAAAAGTTTGCCAGACAGTGCCCCATAGATGCATCATCTGTTGAAAAGCTGCAATCAACCACAGCTGAGTCATCTAAAAAGATACACCTGACCTTTTGTGTTCATGGAATCGGCCAGGTTTTAGGCTCCAAATACGAGTATGTGAACTTCCCAAAAACAATCAACATGTTCAGATCATCCATTCAAGAAATTATCAAAAACCTAAAAAAAAAGCAGAACATGAAGTCAGACGTGAAACTGCAGGTTCTACCTATCACATGGAGAGACAAATTGGATTTCAACCATCCAACTGACGACAAAAGTCTGCCGTCGTTTTCAGAGATCTGCCCATCAGGAGCCACAACAATCCGTTCCTTGATAGGCGATATTGGGCTTGACATTTTGCTGTATGACGATGAGTACTACAAAGAGCAGATTATAACTGCTGTTATCAACGAACTAAATGACAAAATGCAGCTATTCAAAAAGCATCACCAGACTGCTGAGATTGAGGTGTCTTTGGTTGGCCATTCACTTGGGTCTTTAATCCTTTTTGATGTTCTTAACGATAAAAAGCTTTCCAGCAGATTGAACTTTAAAGTCTCCAATTTCTTCAGTATTGGATCTCCTGTAAGCATTTTCAAATTGATTCAGCGGTACAGCTTCTCGCATACTTTGGCTTGCGAAAACTACTATAATATTTTCCATGAGTGTGATCCTATAGGTTACAGGATAGAACCGTTAGTAGACAGATCATTGGCTAAAGTCAAGCCAGTTCCTATTGAAACTCTGTCGCATCCGGATATTATCATTGACAAAGTTAAAAACATAAACATTTTAAATGAGTATTTCTCAGGGGCTGAAATATTAAAATCACGATCAGACCAGTCAGGCATGAAGCTAGATGGGATTCTTACACCAGAGCACATCAAAGAAATGCATAAATACAACAAATTTGGAAGGCTAGATTATGTAATCAAATCTAAGCTGTTAGATTTGGACATGATTAATGCTTTGAAGTCTCATGTATCTTATTTCGAAAATCTAGATATGATCAATTTCATAATCAAAAAGCTTCTGACCAAAAATCAGAACTTGAATGTCCAGGAAAGCATCGATTTTAACAAGAAAGTGAATTTGGATTAATCATTCAGAAGAACAAAGCAAAGATTGCTGCTATTTACACAAGTGCTATATGATATATAACTTTTCTTTTTTTATGTTTAAGAAACTCATTTTTTAAAGCTGATTTCCCAGCAGTAAACAATACCAGATTTGTAAAAGCTTTGAGCTTTGAAGTTGTTAACTAATATGTCTTTCTCGGGCAGTTTGTAGTAGTCGTTTTGAGGAATCATTTCAGCTACAGGAACTAAATACTTGTCAAGACTTTCCAACTGCAGCTTGTGCTTTTTGGCAAATCTTTTTAGGGATATGGCTGCACGCAGTGATTTGCCAAAATTCAAGTACACAGGAAGCCTGATGCCGGAAGACAAGCCAGGCAGTGCCTGTTGGGTTGCTGGTTCATCCTTAGCCACCTGTTTCTTTTCAATGCTACTTGCTGCTGGGGTTTGCGGCTTTTTGTATTGATTTTGGCTGGAGTTAGCATCCGTTATTGATTCAACGTTGTTGGGATGGAAAGAGTAAATGTTTTCACTTTTCGATTTGTCAGTGGCTGATTTTGCCTTCAGAGTTTGCATTTGGTTGTACTCCGTCAGGTACTTTGCTTTGTCAAACTTCTGGTGCAAAACAAACGGCGTCATATGGGCTCGTTCCAGTATAGATCTGTCTTTTATCTGCTTTGCATTTTGCAGTATATCGAGTTTTTTGTTGTTGAGAGTAAGAGCGGGCTCTCTTTTGCCGTTGAATAGCTGCTCTAGAGGAGAGGATATGTTCAGGCCTGAGACCAGGGAGGCGTTTTGAAAGAACATCTTTTTGTCAGCGTTTGTCATGTTGGGAGAAAACTTGACATCGACAGAGCTGAGGTCACCATTGTTGGAGGCAAGCTTCTTGAGCGGGATGGGATGGTTGCAAAACTTGTTGAAAAAGATGTTGTAGTAGAGCTGTGATTTCAAAGCGGCGTTTGGAAGATGGAGGTTCTTGAGCACACGCTTGAAGTTGATGCGTTTGGAATGGCTGGGCTTGCTTCGCTGGAGAAGGAGACAAGTGGGAGAAAGCATGAGCAGCGTGGAAGGGTCTTGGTTGTGCAGGGAGTGATTGCTGGTGCTTTGAGAGTATCTTTGGATGGTGGTTGGCCAGTGAGGATATGGCGATGGTGTGCACTTCAGCGGCAGCAGGGCACTGTGCAAGCGCTACACAAGGCGGCAAAACCCAAAAACGCTACACAAAATAGTAAAACCAAAAAAGCGCTACACAAAGCGGCAAAACCCAAAAACCGCTACACAAAATACCACAGAGCCAAAAACGCTACACAAAATACCACAATTTAAAAACGCTACACAAAATACCACAATTTAAAACCGCTACACAAAATAGTAAAACCCAAAAAGCGCTACGCAAAACACCACAACCCAAAAAAACGCTACACCGCGCCCTCCACCCCTTCATCCCCGCCGCCCCAGCAGCCTGTGGGGTTCCCTTCCCAGCACATTGGCAGTCACAGACAGTTGCTGATTCTGCTTGGTTTGTTTGCTGGTGTTGATTGGCGATGTGGACAGTCCATGGGGATTGAGTCTGCTAGTTAACTTTCATTGGAATGCTCTGATTTGGCTGCTTCTTCTTCCAGACGCTGTTTCTTCGTTCTCGCCTGCCTTTTCCATCCTTCTCTGCCCAGAAAGGCACACCAAACCACACTGCCGACTTGCAACCAGCAGCTTCCTCTACCGCGAACCCTCCCACGATGTCCGAACAGCTAAACCAGCTGCACCAATCGCTCTCTCTGATGAGCATTGACGACAACGAGCACAACGCCTCGTTCAACAAGAACAACTTCCCCACGCTTTCAAAAACAGGCTACGGCTCTACAGAAAACTTCAGAAACAACAACTCCCTCAGAGAGCTATCAAGAAACTCCCTAGACTCACACACCGTTGACTCTCCCCAGTTCAGGGAGACTGTGACCCCAAACAGAGAAAACAGCAGCGGCTCAGACGACGAGCAGTTTGTTGAAAACGCCTATTCATACAAGTCGCCTCAGTACACCAACCACCAGCAAAAAGAGCTTCTGGACAACCTTGTTCCTGTGAACATCACCTGGGACCAGGGCGGAAACTCTGTGTTCGTCACAGGCTCTTTTACCGAATGGAGAAAGATGATTGCTTTGAATCCTGTCGAT
Organism: Hanseniaspora hatyaiensis (nom. inval.); assembly: GCA_030573555.1. Classification (NCBI taxonomy): domain Eukaryota; kingdom Fungi; phylum Ascomycota; class Saccharomycetes; order Saccharomycodales; family Saccharomycodaceae; genus Hanseniaspora; species Hanseniaspora hatyaiensis (nom. inval.). The sequence goes on from JAJMDM010000003.1 coordinate 204,379, forward strand.
GGAGCAGGCAAGTTTGCCATTTCACTGAAGCTCCCAACCGGCAACCACAGATTCAGATTCATTGTTGATGGAGAGCTGAGAATTAGCGACTCCTTGCCTCAGGCCACCGATCAGATGGGTAATTTTGTCAACTTTTTGGAAGTGTTTCCTCAACAATCGCAGGAGGCCTTGCATCACAACAGCCCGCAAGTCTCTACCCCACAGCACCAGGGCTCACCTAACAACAACAGCTACACCCCGGAGGTCAACAACAACATCCCTGAGACCACCAGCAATGCAAAGAGCACCATACGAAAGAAGTTTATTCCAGGAATGATGAGCGTTGAGCAAGAGGAAGAGAACCGTCGAAGAAGAGAAGAGGACCAAAGCCATATGTCAAAGTCATCAAGAATTGCTCTTCAGATAGCACGTGAAAACGATGCTGAGCCAATCAACATGGGCAATGGCTACGAGCGTGTCCCTGCTGCAAACAAAGGCCCGATTCTTGCCATCAAGTCCGAGTCTTCTGTCAACTCTCCGAACAGCAATGCCTCTAGCCCAGGCGCCCCCTCGAAAACAAGCAAGGTCCTGGAATACACTCACGAAATCCCAGCTGTTTTCACAGACCCTCAGGTTATGGAGCAGTACTACCTGACTCTTGACCAGCAAAGAAACAACCAGCAGTACATGGCCTGGCTGACTCCGCCGCAACTGCCTCCGCACTTGGAAAAGGTCATTTTGAACACCCACAACAAGCACAGCCACAGCTCAAGCGACACCCAGCCAGAGTTCCACGAGGACATGCTCAAGGAGAAGGAAAAAGAAAACACAACTGGTGCCTTGCCGATTCCCAACCATGTTGTGCTGAACCACCTGATCACCAGCAGCATCAAGCACAACACCCTGTGCGTCGCTTCCACTGTTAGATACAAGAAGAAGTACGTTACCCAGGTGCTGTATGCTCCGCTGTAGATGGACTTAAAAACCAGTTTTGCGCCTGCCAGTGGCAGTTTTTTGACTTGGTGTTTACAGGACTCAGTATGTGCTCATATATACTCATACATAGCTATATACTTTAATGCATCGACTAGCTTGCTCACTGTTAGTTTTACAACCCTTGTACCATGTTCTTTGCTGGCTAGTGCCCGCCACAATGGTTTATGCCTAAACGGGACATATACCATAAACGCAGCTTTCGTGTTCAAAATCAATAAAAAAAACGGGAAAAATTTAAAAAAAAAAAAAAAAAAAAAAAATTTAAAAGTGAAAAACACACACTTCTTGGTACATGAAAGAGAGAATAAACTGCTTATTTGGGACTAGAAACAGGGAAATTCAGGAAGCCAAATCACCACCAAAGTTATCCTTAGAGCAGCATAGCCCACAAAAATGTCTGTTGAAATTGACGAACAGAAATGTATCAGCAGATTAGAGCAACTGCACTCTAATCTGGACAAATTCCAGGAGTCTCCTGAAGCTCTACTGCTGCCACTAGGGTCGTCCAATCCGGACCTTCCTTTCCAAAAAACCACTCTTCTGCACAAGTGGCTTTTTGGCTACGAGTTTCCAGCAACTTTAATGTTTGTTCACACTTCAAAGGTCATTATTATCACGTCTTCTGTTAAAGCAACCCATCTGAAGTTTTTAGAAGACGTTAAGCTGAACGGCACAGCACCAGTCGAGTTTTGGAAGAGAATAAACAAAAACACTGAATTCAATGTTTCTCTTTTCAAGAAGCTAGTAGACCTGGTCAACGATGACATTTGCTTGCAAAACAAAAACGTTGGTATGCTGTTAAAAGACAAATACGAAGGCCCATTCATCAAAGAATGGACCCCTATCTGGGAAGAGGGCAAGAAAGGACTGAACGTTATTGATGCCTCTTTGGGACTGTCCAAAATTTTGGAGACCAAAGATGAGTACGAATTAGACCTGCTTACTGCCTCTGGTAAGTCTTGTGACACTTTTATGAAAACCCTGACAAAAGAGCTTATCAAGTGCATCGACAATGAGACCAAGATTACAAACGCCAAGCTCTCTGACAGAATAGAATCAAAGATTGATGATTCACTGTTTATGAAAGAGCTGAACACTGCTTTGAAAGCTGCTTTCTACCAAACCAGAGACTTCAAGCCTGATGTCAATGACGTGGAATTCACATACTCCCCAATTATTCAATCTGAGGCTGAGTACGATTTAAGACTGTCTGCTAGTTCCTCCAACAAACAATTGAAAGGAAAAGGTGCTATACTGGCTTCTTGTGGTTTGAACTACAAAGGCTACTGTTCTAACTCTTCAAGAACTTTTTTGATTGACCCAACTCCTGAAATGTCTGAGAATTACGAGTTTTTACTTAAGTTGCAACAGCATATTCTAGACAATTTACTGAAAGTTGGATCCTACGGAAAAGACATTTATGATGGCTGTGTAAAGTTCATTGAAGAAAACCAAAAAGCTGATTTGATTCCAAGCTTCACCAAGAACTGTGGTAGTTTGATTGGTTTAGACTTCAGAGATTCTCAGTTTATTTTAAGTGCTAAAAATGATTTTAGAACCATTCAAGCTAGCGATGTTTTTAATATCAGCATTGGTTTCAGCAACTTGGAGTCTAAAGACATTAAATATGCTTTGCAGCTGTCTGATACTGTTGCCATCACTAGCGACGGAAAGTACCAGTTGTTGACACAATCTCCAAAAGCTAAAGGAAAAGTCACCTTTTTGTTCAATGACGATGAAGAAGAAGAAGCCAGAAAAGCAAAAATAAAAGCTGAACAACTGAAGCAATTGGAATTGGTTAACCAAACCAATGGTAAATTAACCAGATCAAGATTAAGAAACCAGTCAAAGGACTCTGAAGAATCTAATAGACAAAGGGCCATCAGAAAAGAAAACCAGGTTAAACTGCACAAGAAATTGCAAAGAGATGGGTTATTAAGATACTCAGAAGAAGGTGATGGTAGTGGTATGGGAAGTTCCGGGCCTGTTTTCAAAAAATATGAATCTTATGTAAGAGAAGAGCAAATCCCATCATCTGTAAGAGATTTGAAAATACATGTTGATTTTAATCATCAAACCATTATTATTCCAATATACGGCAGACCTGTTCCATTCCACATCAACACCTACAAAAGTTGTTCCAAAGATGATGAAGGTGACTACACTTATTTGAGATTAAACTTCCATTCACCAAATGCACCTGGAAGTGTTAAGAAAACCAATGAGTTGCCTTACGAAGATTCTCCAGAAAACCATTTCATGAGATCTTTGACTGTAAGATCCACAGATAAAGACAGAATGGATGATATCCATAAAGAGATTTTAGAACTAAAGAAGTTGTCCACCAAAAGAGAACAAGAAAAGAAGGCTATGGAAGGTGTTATTAAACAAGCTAAGTTGATTGAGTTTAAAACAGGTAAATTAAAAAAATTGGATCACATATACATCAGACCATCACCAGAAACTAAAAGAGTGCCAGGTACTTTGACAATTCACGAGAATGGTTTAAGATACAACTCCTTCTCCAAATCAGACTCCAAAGTTGATATTGTGTACAGCAACATAAAAAATCTATTTTTCCAATCCTCCAAAGGTGAATTAGTTGTTATTATCCACGTTCATTTAAAGAATCCTATCCTGATGGGTAAAAAGAAAGTTCAAGATGTTCAATTTTATAGAGAAGCTACTGATATGGTTGTTGATGAAACCAGCTCTAGCAGAAGAGGTGCTGGTTCGAAGTTCAGAAGATACGGAGACGATGATGAGATTGAAGAAGAAAAAGAAGAAAAAAGAAGAAGAGCTTTGCTTGATAAAGAATTTAAAAACTTTGCTACTTTGATATCAGAAGCATCTGATGGTTTAGTTGATTTAGAAGAGCCCATCAGAGAATTAGGCTTCCAAGGTGTTCCAGGTAGATCTGCTGTGCAATGTATGCCTACTGGTGATTGTTTGGTGCAGTTAATGGAACCTCCATTTATGGTCATTAACTTAGAAGACGTTGAAATATGTTGTTTGGAAAGAGTCCAGTTTGGATTAAAAAACTTTGATTTAGTTTTCATTTACAAAGATTTCAATAAGCCTGTTAACCACATAAATACAATTCCTATGGAAGATATTGAAACTATCAAGAATTGGTTAACCAATGTTGATATTCCATACACAGTCTCTACCATCAATTTGAACTGGACAAACATCTTGAAAACTGATCCTCATGACTTCTTCTCAGATGGTGGTTGGGCTTTCTTACCTGTTGGATCTGATGTAGAAGCCGAAAACTCTGATATGTCTGAAGAAGAAATTTCTGAGTTTGAGCCTGAAAGTGAAGACGCCTTTGAGGAAGAGGATGATGATGAAGACAGTGAATACTCTGATGGCTCTGAATTTGATGCTGGCAGTGATTTTAGTGCTGAAGAATCCGAAAGTGAAGGTGAAGATTGGGATGCTTTAGAAAAAAAGGCCATCAAGTCTGACAGAAACTCAGAATACAAAGATTGATTGATCATCAAACATGTTATATATGCACAGAGTAATCGCAATAAATAACGATATTGTCCAAAAAGAAGCTTAAGTATATAAGTAAATAAGATTGCAAATAAAAGTTAATAAAATAAACGTTTGTTTTCTCGTTTTTTTAAAAAAAAATTTGTTTATATATAATCAATTATAAAGAAGGACCGTTGGTTAACATCAACTTAGATTCCTCAGAGTTTTCCAAAGACGAATCTTTCAAATTTTGGGAAATCTTTTGAACCAAGTCAAATTGTTCCTTTTTAACAGATATTTCATAAGGCTTGATCAAATCACCTAAATCATTCATCCATGCTTCTTCCAAAACATAATCATAGCTTATCAAGTTGTAGGCAGAATACAGTAGAGCAATGACAGCTTCTCTGTTACCAGTAGAAATAAAGTAAGACAGCAAATCTTCGGAAATTTCTTTGGATTGAGACATAGTGGCAACATCAATGGCATCTTTCCATAATCTTTCTTGCTTCAAAATTGACAGAGATCTTTCCCACTTTTTGTTTCTGCAGTATAGTTGAGCAGCAATTTGCTTGAAAAAGATGATTTCGTGATCTTCTAATTCCTTGGCTAACTGTAATTGGTCAAACTTATCATAAGAATCAACTGCAGACTTCAATGATTTGTAATCGTATTCTTCAATCAATAGCTCATGGTAAGCTTCGTTGATTACTGGCAAGTTTTTAGGCAAAACATTAATCAGGAATGTTTTTATTAATGGTAAATTGTCAGATTGCTTGAACAGTTTGATAGTTCTTGAGATGTCCAATCTTGGGGTCAAAACAGTTAGCAAATCAATTAACAATGAAGGGTGCTCTTCAACATAAAAGTTGATAGCTTTATAGTAGATTTCTAGGTTAGAAACTTTAACAATGATTTCCTTGAAGTACAAGTGGTCAAAGTTATCAGTAGACTTATCAATAACAGTCAAAGCGGCATTGTCCCATTCATCGTAATGAGCATATAAGAAAATCAATTCTGGCCACAAATGAGCAGTCTCAACAGCTCTAATTACTTTAGGAATGTTTATTCTGGACCAGAATAACTTCAAATGCTCATAGGTTTTACCAGGATTGTACTTAGTGTATAAAACAGCTAGCTCAGTGAACATGGCCATGTGAGCTCTTTCTAAGCCCAACCCGGCTTCAAACAAAGAAATCAATTCTTCAAAGCATCCTAAGGCTTCATACTTTTCAACAAGCTCGGCCAATTCTTCAGCATGCACAATGATGTTTAAACCACACACTTGAGCAAGTCTAAATTCTTTCTTTTCAATGCAGACATCAGAAACTTGTTTCCAAACTTTAACATTAGAAGCTTTTCTAGCAGCATCAACAGCTTCTTGGTAATCTCCTAAGTAAACAAAATTGGTAGCAAGCTTGCTGTAATTAGATACAGAAGCAAAACACATCTTAGAGGCTTTGTAGTCTCCTTTTTCAAACAATTTGTCACCAACATGGTCTAAGTTTGCAGAGTTTGAGCCGTCCAAAAATGTTTCGATCTCGTTTAATTTGCCTAAATGAGCTAAAACTAAAACTATGGTGTTATCAATCTTAGGTTCTTTCAAAGTTTTTCTAGCCATCTTCAAATAGGCCAATAAGTCTTCCCATTTTTCAGAATGTTCTGCAATATCAATGACATTTTCAAAGTTAGATGGATCTTCGGCTCTTGTGTAAGATTCAATAGATTCACTTACTCTTAACCCATTCAACTGAGCTTCACCTAATTGGCTCCAAAGCTCTTTTTTGTCTAGCTTTTCGGCGTATTCTAAACCCCTATCTAATGACATTATATCTTCTAAAATAACTTTTAGGGCTTTGCTGTACAATTCATGAGAATTGTATATTTGATAAGCTTCCTCATTCAAATCATTTTCAACACACATGGAACCAATTTCTTCTGGGTCATACTTATCAAGCTTTTCTATGTAGCCGCTGACCTTGACAGTATCATATCTAATTGCAGAAACCATTAGCAAGTTTTGTAAAGCTGAGTTACTGCTAAATGGAGATTCTTCCAGAATGATTTTTTCTAATAAGTTAATTAACTCAGATTTTAAGCCACTGCCCATAAATGCCTTAACAGCAACAGATATTGGCTCAGCATCTTTCAATTCCGGAATACCATAAGCAATAACAGCATCAACCAAGCTTTTTCTGAATTCGTTTTGTTCATCCAAAACAGTTGACCACAGACTCAAATCAGACTTTTTCAACAAATATCTGGCTTGGTATTTGAACATAGAGTTTTCATTAGTAATTTTAATTAACTCATCAGAAATATCCCCTTTTTCATAGGCAATGTAGGCTAGGTAAGGATCTCTCTTTTCACAGTACTTACCAACATTGGCACAATCATAATTCTCATTTTCTTTCAAGAATTGCTCAGGATTGTTATTAGAATCAATGTAAATCTTGGCTAAAGTATTGTAAATGACTTGGTCGTTGCTAGCACCGCTGTTGATAACATTTTCCAAAAATGGTAACAACAGTTTCAATTTGCTTCTTTTTTCAACTTCATCGCAAAGCTCTCCAATTGGAATCAACCCAGTTGAAGCAACTGTGTTGATTAAAGCTTGAATAGTTTTTTCGTCGCAATCAACATCCAGCAAGGCAGCAACAACTTGTGGTGTTCTTGATGGGTTAACTTGTTGGACATATATTTCAATAAACTTGAAGTTTTGTTTTTTGTATAAGTACAAAATCAACTCATGGGTAAAGTTAAACTTGTCGCAGACAATAGCAAGAGGCAATTGGTCTTCTAAGTTAGAATCTTTTAAGAAATTCTTGACCTTCTCACCATCGTAAATAGTGTTTTCTCTGACAATTCTTTCAACTTCTTTAACATTTCCTGAGTTGGCAGCAGCTTGAATATATTTGAAAACTACTTCTGGGTCTTCTGTAGAGTTGACCAAAGATGACAAAAAGAAGTACAAACCTTCATCTGATTTGTATTCTTCAAAAAACTTGATTAATGTTGTTGAACCAATTAAATCAGAGAATCTGGTTGCTATTTGAACGACAATAGGCAAAACAGTTTGTTTGTTTTCTGGTGTGACGGAATCCATTAAAGTTCTTAGTAAAGCTAAAGAGTCAGCAACATTTAATGATCCAAAGAAGTTTAGTATCCAGTCCATTGGTAAAGAAGAAATGTGAGTAATGCATCTCTTGTAATCTTTCAAGTCGCTGTAGTTTTCTAAAGCTCTTTGGTATAAACCGGCTTTTTCACATAAAGGAGCAATTGTTTGCTTGTCGTAGTGGTGGCACATGTTGCTGGCAAATATAGCATCAGCAACTTGTGGGGCTTGCATTAAGTTAATCTCCAACAATCTTGTTTGCAAATGGCCATGTTCAGGTAAGTCATGTTTCAAAGCATCTAATAAGAAAGAAGTACCTTGTTGAATTTTTCCATTTTTGAAGAATAAGTCAGCAATAGCTTCTAAGTCTAAAGAGACGTTGGAATTGAACAAGCTAACTGCAAATTCAGAAGCTTTGTCAGCAGATGTTAAAATCAATTGAGAAATCAAAGAAGAAAAGTTAGGTTGGAATGAGGCTTTTTGGCAGTATGGTAAAATCTTGTCAAATTGTTGCAGTTCAACAAGGGAAGTCAAAACCTTCATGTGGACATTAGCTCTTAGGTAGCAAGCTAAAGCCAAAGTTGTGTCGTATGGCTTTACAATGTCACCTAATTCTTCAGAGCATTCCAATTTGTCTTCCTTCAACCATTTTTCAAGAAGCTGCTTTCTATCCTGCTGCAAGATAGGTTTGGCCAACTCTATGGTTTCAAATTGGTTCAATTTTCCTTTTTCCAGTAAAGTGGAGAAATATATCAACAATGGAGGAGTGCCGCCGTTGTTTGGTAAACTTTTTAATCTGTTTATGGTGTCAACATTTCTTAAAACGCCACTGTTAGCAGCGCACTTGGCAGCTTCGTTGTACTCACTTCTGCTTATCAACTGATCAAATTGTTTAGAAAACAATGACTCAGCTCCCGGTAAGTTACCTCTGGAAGCGATCTTCAAAGCTAAAGACACATCGTTCAGCTTGTTCAAAACATAAGGAACAATAGCATCTTTTTCAATTTCAACAGCTAGGACTTGACCTTCTCTGTTGATAGCAGCTATACCGTTACTGTTGTTGTAGTAAGTTGTGGTAAAAACAGGCTGGGCACTGATTCTATTTACAAACAAATCGGTACAAGTTTCCAGTTCGTATAGGTGAATGAAACCAAACTTGGTTAAAATGTACACAATACCGTATTTTTCACTGATTTTACAACTTAATGGGAAATCACTGGCAGCGTCTTCTGGGAAGAAGATAGAGGCTTGTTTTTTAGAATAGTTTACTGGAGTGGCGTTTGGGTTATGTTCGATTTCAATGATTTTCAAATCGTCGTTATTGGCAATGACAAAGACTTGATTTTTTTGGGAGTTTCCTTCCAGCAAAATCTTGGAAAATTGACAGGCATGCCCGTCTATAGGCTGGGAGACATTTCTTGTTTTGTTGAAAAGTTGGATTTTACCACCGATGGTGCTTTGCTCAGTTTGGTAGATACCAACGACTGCAAGCCAGTCCAGATCTTGGTTGGATGTAAAATCAATAATCTGACACTGTTGAAGCGAGGCGTGTCTATCAGTTAGCTTGACTGGTCTTCCGTTAACTTGGCCGTCAAAGACATTCAGTAAGTAGATACTGTTAATGGTGACTAAACCTAAAACGTCTTCAGATAGCCATTTCCAAAAGACGATGGCGTCGTCCATGGTGAAAGCTTTCAGCTTCTGCTTGGTGTCCAAATCAAAGATCTGGCCAATGGTGCCGTTGGCTCTGACAGAAATCACATTTTTGGTTGGATGCATGATGGCATTGTCACCGCCCATGTTTTTTCTGTCAATTGAGGCGTTGTTCTTCAAGTCAATGATGGAAACGGCATTTCCGCCTTCGGAGGTTGTCTCTTTGACTAAAACGTATTTGTCACTTTCAAAAGTGGTTGATCTGACTTCTAGAAACTTAGGATCAATGCCTAGGGAAGGAAGATCGGCTAGTTGGGTGAATTCGATTGGTAGGTCAGACATGGGGGCGAGTTAATTGTGTGGATTCGTGCAATCTATTGGCGCTGCCACAGTGTGTGATGGTGTGTGCAGGAGGGAGAAAGGCAAGGATGTGTGTTCAGGTGTCCAGCAAGACGTGCAGGTTGTGTTGGAGAGCCGTGAGAACCGCTTGGGTGTTTGGGTTTGTGGAGGGGTTTTCTGGGTTCTTATACCTGAATCAAGATGTTTATTGAAGAAACGTGAGAAAAGAAATAAAGCCTACACGTTAACTCTGAACTGAATGTGTGCCATTATCAGCGTGTTAAGCTGTCGACGAGAAACCAAATGTACCAGAAAGGAGTGGAATCGAAGTCAGCCAAGCACAACTACTGTCATTAAGGGAGAGAATACCACCGAATCAGCAAAGGAGGCACTGAACACCCGAATAAACACGCAAACAACACGAGGCCAAAAGAGCGGGTGGCGGTTTTTTAGCGCGGGAGGGGCTGTGGGTGTTTGTGGTCACGTTTTGGGAGGGTGCATTTTGCAGGTCACGTTTTCGGAGGGTGCATTTTGCAGGTCACGTTTTCGGAGGGTGCATTTTGCAGGTCACGTTTTCGGAGGGTGCATTTTGCAGGTCACGTTCCAGAGGTCACGTTCCTGCACTCACGCTCTTTGACGTTACGTTCCACAAATCATGTCTCACAAAGAGCACCATGCTCTCTCTCCATCAATACCTCACAGGCATCGTCTCCAGGCACCCAGCTGCTCACAAGAGACCCCAACCCATCCACCCACACTCCCCATGAACACCGCTGCCGGCTCCGACGTCTATCCCAACATCAGCAGTGTCTACACGCAAATCATCCAGAAGACCAACCACTCCCTCAACAACGAGCTCTTCTTCAGCTCCAAAAGCAATCTCGCCAAGCCGTACCCCAAAAGTGATTTTTACAGCCACAGAAACTTCCTCAAGAAGGTGATAGTTGACCAGCGGAGATCGATTCCTGGCAATAAACCCCATGGCTTTTTGAATGACTGCCAGGCAAACGCCGATCTCTACCAGACGCCCTTGCACCAGGGATTTCTACTTTACACGCTTGAGGACATGGCCAATCTCGTCAACCTAGTCAAGCTTTTCTTGCATGAAAGCTCAGACACAGCTTTCTTCAGCACCAAAACCATGTTATATTACAGCAGCAGCGACGAGGCTGACCGCAGCTCCATTTTTGAGCTTGTCAAAGACGACCTGTCTTTTATCTGCATGAGTGGCAGAACCTACAGAAAGATGAAAGCTGACTTTATAAACTCGAAAACCCCAGAGGCTGCAGAAGAAATAACGAAACTGAACGAAAAAGCGCTTTTATCCAAAAACTCAAACACCAGCCGCATATTGCAGAATATCTTCACAATGGGCATTTCTGGTTTGGTTTTGTTGCTTGGCTATGAAAAGAGGCTATATGCACAGAACTTTGAGGCTCAGCTAAAGCTCATAAAAGACATAACCATGGATGCAAAATGGGAAGCTTCCTCCAGCAAAGAAGACATGCCTGTTGAAAACATTTTGAACAGCGACATGAACTCCTACTGGCAATCAAACGGCTTCTTGCCACACTCCATCAGCATAAAGTTTCAAGGAATAACAAAGCTCAACAACATATTGATGTTTTTTTCAAACTTGACAAACAGCTCGTATTCTCCCAGCCACATAAAAATCTATGGCGGCACCGATGAGTCTGACATGGTGCTGTTAAAAGACATAGTGATAAAGAAGGCTGAAGGCTGGGTTAATCTATTTTTTTTTGACATGAACAAACGAAACCTGGTTTGTGAAGATGTGCACGGCAATGCAGAGAACAGGAGGGCCCATGCCTTGCTCAGCAACGGATATGTGTACAATCCACCGATATCGGTCAAGCTGTTGAAGATTGTCATCTTCTCCAACACCCACAGAGGGAAGGACTCGCATCTGCAAAGCATCAGGCTCTTCCAAGACGAGGAAACAAACAACGCCATAGAGTCAGCGCTGGGCAGCAGGACCGCTGCGCAGAAGCAGACCTGCAGCAGCAACTGGCTTCTCAACTTGAAAAGCATAAAGGACGATCTGGCAGACGGTGGCATGCAAGCCAGTGACTGCAGCCCCATAGAGCGCTCTGCGGAACCAGAGCAGCCTGACATGGACCTTTGCTTTGTAAGAGGCTCTTACATGCTGTAGACGCCTGTTGCTGCCGTTCTCGGTCACGTGCTGTACCTTCTTTTCATCTTTTCTTTTTTCGCTTGCTTTTCTCGAAAGAAAATTTTTTTTTTTAAGTTAAACTTGTTATTTTCTCTCATTAAGCATTTCTGGTGCGAAAGTATCACCTTTTTCTTCTTGATTCCCTGTTTTCACTGTGTGATGCGGATCAATTAAAAAGGTGAAGAAGTATCATTTAGACTCATATGTTACATGAAGTAGCGTGATTAGGGGATACACGAAGGCAGGCAAGGCTTATTTTTTTATTTTTGTTGTTATTGCTGTCCTTTTTCTTTTTCCTTTCGATTCATCTCTCTATCTAGAACTATACCAAAACACATCCCCAAACCCAAAAACCAAGCAATCGCTGCAGACCCCAAGATGTCCAGTGCTCAAGACAACATAGTCGACCTTTTGAACCAGTCTTTGAATCCGCAATACGCCAAGTCAATCCAATCAAAGCTTGACGAGATCCAGCAAGCAACGCCAGATTTTGGTATCATTTTGCTGAATCTATTACAAAACAGCTCTGTCTCCGACAGCGTCAAGCTAGCAGCAGCTATCAACTTCAAGAATCTAGTGAAAAAAAAATGGATTGACATAGAAGGGAGACATCTACTGCCTGATGTGGACGCAATCAGGTCCAACATTATAGACTGTATGATTGTGCTGCCACCAATTTTGAAGTCCCAAATTGGTGAAGCCATCAGTATCATTGCGGAAAGTGACTTTCCTGAGTTCTGGCCCAACTTGATATCAGAGCTAGTTTCCAAGCTTTCTTTGACTGACTTTGATAAAAACGTTGGTGTTTTAACTGTTGCACATGAAGTCTTCAAGAGATGGAGAAACTTGCCAAGATCAGACGAGTTGTTCTTAGAGATTCTGAAAGTTTTGAACGAATTCCAAGCCGTTTTTATGAAGATCTTTATAGAAGTAGACCATCAAATCCAAAGCAACCCAGAAAACATACCAGCTTTGAATGTTCTGTTTGAAAACTTCAATTTGTTATTGGAAATTTATTACGATTTAAATTGTCAAGACATACCTGAGTTTTTTGAGGAAAATATTGAGCAAGGTTTTGGAGTAATTTTAAAGTATTTGTCTTATAAAAACCCTCTGTTGGAACCGGAAATAGAGCTGGATGAAGATGAAGATGACTCTGAAATCACAATTTTGATCAAAACCAAGTGCACAATCCAAGAATTATTGCGTTTATATACCTCTAAGTACGCTGATGTTTTTGGGCCGCTTATTGGAACGTTTGTTGAAACAACTTGGGATCTGCTGACTAACATAAAGCCACTATCTAAAAACGACATTTTGGTTTGTAATAGTATGGAATTTTTGTCATCAGTAGCAAGAATCAATGAATACTCAGTCATATTTAGCAACAAGGATGGCCACTTAAATCTGCTTTTGGAAAAGATCATTTTGCCGAACTTGATGCTTCACAGTTCCGATATTGAATTGTTTGAAGACGATCCTATTGAATTTGTTAGAAGAGATTTAGAAGGCTCTGATATTGACACAAGAAGAAGATCTTGCATTGACTTTTTGAAAGTTCTTAAAAAGAAGAACCTGGTTGAACTAACTGAAATAAGTATTCAGCTAATCAACAATTTCTTGGCTGCATACAAACAGGACCCAAGTGCCAACTGGAAGTACAAGGATTTGGCTATTTACTTTTATGTTGCCATTGCAGTTGAAGGTCAGCTTACAACTTTTGGTTGTATGGAAACCAATCCACATGTGAACGTCATTCAATTTTTCCAGGAAAACATTGCTAATGATTTGTCTCAAATTGACGCAAATGTCAATCCTATCATATTGGTTGATGCTATTAAGTATATCTATGTTTTCAGAAATCAAGTTGGTAAAGATAACATAAAGACCATTCTTCCGTATCTGGCTACATTCCTAACCAATGAGAATTATGTGGTATACACTTACGCTGCAGTAACGCTAGAAAGAATATTGTCGATGAGAGAATCAAGAAGCTCCAATAAGTTCATTTTTGAAAAAGAAGATTTGATAGGAGCTGCTGAGCCTTTGATAACCAACTTATTCAAATTAATTATGAAGGATGCTTCCAAGCCTGAAAAACTCGCCGAAAATGAATTTTTGATGAAGTCTATCTATAAAATATGCTCAATTGCTCAAGACACATTGGGTGATTTCAGCATTACAGTCATCAAGCAAACATTGGAAATTTTGAATTTGATAAAAGCAAATCCCTCAAATCCTAGATTTACTCATTATACATTTGAGTCTCTAGGTGTTAACATGAAAACTCAAATCACTGCTAGCAAAACAAATATTGACAAAGTTATTGACCTGGTTATGCCTTCTATTCTAAACTATTTGTTTGATGATGTTACTGAATTTTTGCAATACTCTTTCCAAATCTTGTCTTACATAACAGAGAGCACACCAAAAGATTTCATGCTATCAGAGCAAGTATCCCAGCTATCCCAGCCGCTTTTGACTCCTAGTGTATGGGAAATGAGTGGAAACATTCCAGCCACATCCAGATTTTTAGTTGCTTTGCTAAATAAGCAGCCTGATTTGTTCAGCAACATTGAGCAGATCTTAGGTTTAACTCAAAAACTATTGAACAGTAAAAAAATGTTTGGGCACGCTTTTGAAATCCTGGAAGCTCTGCTAATAAATTACGACTCTGACAAACTAAATCAGTATTTGAAAGGCATTCTAGGTATGATCTTAGGAAGATTGCAAAACAAAGACATAGGCTTCATCAAAAGATTTGTGCTTTTTGTTTCTGAAATTGTTCTTGGCAAACAAAACGCACCTGATTTTATCATCAATTGGTTTGATATGTTGCAGCAAGAGTCTGTTTTCAATGGTGTTTTCACAAACATAATTTTGGCAAACCTAGACAGCTTCAACAACTTATTGGAGAAAAAAGTAATTTACGTTGGACTTTTAACTTTTGGGTTGAAGTCTTCGTTGTTTATCCAAAGATATCCCGAAGTAGCCAAAAACTGCATTCAAGCAACGATTGGCTTAATTCAAAAGCAGACACAGGGTTTGATGACAGCTGGCAGTTCTGCAGCTGGTGCTTTTATAGACATGGACATGGTTGAAGAAATTTCAACTTTTGGTTCATCTTACAGCAAGCTTATAACCATCTCTAAAAACAGTATTTTGGACCCAATACCTTTTGTTTCTATGGAACAAGGAACAAGTAACCTGGGACAGTTTGTTCAGCAGGAGTTGATTCAACCTAACATGGCTTTACTAAGCCAAATGGGCATTAGTATGTAATTTTTTCTTTTCAAAATAAAGTTTTTCTATCTTTTTTTTTTGTTTTCAGAAGTGCAAACAAGTAAAACCCAGAGGTTTTATACTGCTTTCACAAAGTAGTTACAATTTTATATACAGAAATAGGTTTGATTGTTTGTTCTTACAGTCCATTTGTATGACGTTGTGGACAGTGTTCGATCGGTCATTCTTCAGAAGCCAGCTGTTTTTGCTCCTGTATTTCTTTGGCCGTTAAAAATCGGCCACCTGGGCCCCTTGCTCTTTTCATGGCGTGATTATGTCTGGACTCGTGTAAGTATGACTTATTGTCAGAGTTTCTGTTGTACTTTTTTTGAAATTGTTTGAACTTCGTTAGAACCAAAGCAATTTTTTTCCTGGCTTGTCTTCGTATTAAAATTCGATCGAACTGCTTGGGGTTTACGTATTGCATCGTTGTTTTGTTGTTTTTGATATCAGCCGTAAGCATTTCTGGTGCGCTGTTGGTTGAATATGCGGCGCCGTTGGCTTCCACTGGTTTGATGGGCTTTAAACTGTGTTTGAAGTCTGTTGTATCTGTTCCGTGGCTGCTTTTTAGTCCAAGGTTCTCGAGCTCTGCTGCAGGAGCCTTGTCTGTTGGAGAGGGGTCTGAAAGTTGCACTTGTTGGGATGTGGTTGCTTCTTTTGGCAAAGAGTCTCTGTTGAATATTAGGTTGTTCATGGACTGTGGAAAGAACTGTCTGGCTTTGGTTGCACAATTTTTATTTGTTCATGTCGTTTTAAAGCGTCTTTAGAGTCTGCAAGCACTGACTTCTTCCGCAAATCGTGCTGAAACTTAGTCCGTCTTAAAAAAACAATGCAACAATCAACCTGCAAATATCAAAAGATTAAGTAAAAGTAATTTTTTTTTATTTCAACTTTGTTTACATTTCTTTAATTTTTAAAATATAATATGATTATTTTAAAAAATGTAAATAAAGTTTGAAAAAAACAAAATTTTCCAACATGAAGTGAACTGGACCGGATCACATGACTACACGTCACGAACTTTTTTTTTCTGTAGCTTTTTGGAAATGATGTATAAAGTTTCAGTCTGTGATATTTTTAAATTGAAACATAATTCAGGCGTGAATATTTGATAGATGTGGATTTGAATAGAGGATTCAACAACTTCGAAGATGTTTTGATTGATTTTTTTAATTTTTTTTTTTAAATAAAGAGTTCTAAAACGTGGATGCCAAACAAATATACATTGTTGCCAAACCAAAAAGCCATAAACATCTGCTTATTTGTATCATGGACAGCTCGAGTTTTGCCGCATTGCTGCAGAATTGCCAGGCATCAGACAAAACCATCAGAGAAACATCAGAGCAGGCTCTTTTAAGTGCAGCTTTTGATAATCCAGACGCTGTTTTTCACATTTTGTTGACTCTAATTAATCAAAGCCATGAAACCAACATCGTTTTATTCAGCTTGCTAACAATGAGAAAATTGATAACTATTTACTGGTCAGAATCTATGCCGTCATATAACGGTGAAAAGTTAATAACAGATCAAGTTTTAAGATCAAACATCAAAAAAAACATATTAGGCCATGCTGTTAGAAAAAATGAAAAATCTAATATCACTAGTTGTGCAAGATATGTAATTGTGCAGATTGCTTCGTGTGATTATCCTGATACCTGGCCCTCTCTTATCAGTGACATATTTGCTGAAGCAGACCATGAAGAAGACAGTTTTTACAATTCTTTATTGTTGCTCAACGACTTATTTGAAGATGTTATGACAGACGATATATTTTTCAGTGATTTGCATAATGTTTCAAACTTTGTTTTTGAGCTTATAATCAAAACTTTCAGCTCGAATTCTTATTCCTTTAAGGTTCTTACCCAGGTTTTAAAGCTATATGCTAGCTCTATTTCATTTTGCAAAATATCTGAAATTTTTGATACCTACAGAGATGTTTATTTGTCAAAATTAGCTGAGCTAAACAGTTTAATAATATCGCAAGTTATCAAAATGGCGACCTTGAGCGAAGCTTCTGTTGGCCTAGTCATCCAAAACGAAGATTGCCTCTCTTTCTTCAAAACCTATTTTGAATTTGTGCAATTTTTAAAAATTGAGCTTTTTGAATCTTTAACAACCGAAAGTAAAAGCCTGATCAACAATCAAGTAAAAAATCATATTGAATGGAGCACTAAGTTCTATGTGCAAAACATTGAAGAGTACTGTGAGAACATGCCGTTTAACAACTATGTTATTTCTTATATTGCATTACTGCAAAGCTTTCTTTCTGGGTTTAAACAAGACATTAGCTTTATTATTGATTGTTTGATTGAACTTGATAAAATTTCAAATGATAAAAAAGAGCAATTATTGGATTTGAACGAAATCATAGGTGATGTTTTTGATAAAGATGTGAATAACAACGAGTTTTTGATAAGAGATCAAATTGAAGCTTTCTTTGATAGCTCCAAAAAGTCTCAAAGCATACTTTTTGATAAAATCACAAACAATAACAGCTCTTTTTTAGACATAGAGAATGTTGTCAATTTATTGAACTGTTGTATAAACGATATTATTTTTGAAGGACAAAGTGCTCAAGTTCAAGCTTTGAAACGTTTAATTACGAATTTGTATGAAGAAATAAATAACCTAGATCAAGTAACCATTTTTAGGTTAAATGTACTAGCTGCAAAGGTATTTGTTAATAATTCAGATACAGTTTCTCAAATCTATGCATTGGGATACTCTTTGAACTTTGGCCAAACTTCTTTACAAAATAGTTCTTATCAACAGCTGTCTTTTATTTGGTTTGTTTCCAAACAAAAAGATTACATTATGTCTAAATTATCTGTGGAAGAAGAATTAAAGTTCATGAAAAGCATCAAAAGTATGGCTTCCATTATAGACACTGACAAAATGAATACATTATTAGAAATTGTTTTGAGTTTTTCTTCTCAATCATATTTAAATGTTTCTGGTGAAAACATCAAATTGTTGAAACTTGAGTTATTTGAAACAGTGCTAAAAATCAGTTCTGTAGAAAACAACCAAGATTTAAACAATGTAATGATATACAGCACTTTAGATGAAACATTATCAAACATCTTTGAACAAAACAGTGAAGAACCAGATAGCATTAGTTTTTTTGTAACCATAGCTAACAGGTATTTTACTGAATTGATTTGCTTATTAAAAGAAAACAATTCTTATATTAATGTGAAAATTTCGCTGATGATTTTAAACAATTTTATCAAGAACTTTCCTAAAAATTCAAGCTTACCAACAGAAATTGTTAATTTTATCATAGAGCCTTTAGTAACTTTAATAGACATAAACTTAAAGAATGAAGACAGTTCAAGCGATGATAGCCTGCTTGAAGACATGGTTGTGCTTTTAAATAACACGATTAAAAAAACAGAAGGTCAATATTTGCAAGAATTTGACAACCAAATTTTGGCAATTTTATCCAACATTCTAACATACGGTGGAACTATTTGCAACAAATGCGGAACTTTAACTTTATCAGTTCTTGAAAAATTAACGGAACAATCAACCAAAGTAGTTCTTGACGATATTATAGCAAAAATCGTAGAGCTATTTGTTGACATCAGAAACGCTAATAATTTTAGAATTTTGGAAGATTTAAATAAACTGCTCTGCAGTGTTTTCATCAAAAACCCTGATTACATGATATCATTGCTAGGCAGCAGGTTTTCCAGAGAAACAATTAGTCAATTTTTTGACAAATGGCTAGAAATATTTGAGTCCATAAGAGGGACATTTTTAATTAAATGCAACATTATATCTTTTATCAATATATTTGCAAATGGAAACATGAATACTCTAGAGGTGAAAGGAGACATTATTCCAAATGAGATGATGACCAGTGGAAGAGTTATAACAAGATCAATGAGTAAGAAAATGGTTATAGAATACGAAAAAGTATGTTTGAGTGAAAAAATACTGTCTGTACTAATTGGTGAATGCTTGATGCAAATTTCAATTAAAAAAGAAAGCATAAACGCTCCTAATCAATTTGGCGACGAGGAAAATTCAGCAAATGAAGAAGACTATGATGACTCTGACAGTGAAAACGATGATGAATGGGAGGATTTGAATGCCAACATCAACTACAATCAGCTTAATGACCTTATAAAATACAGCGTTGAAGAAGATTACGACGACGATGAGGAAGACGATTTTGATGAAGATGACGGCAGCGAAGAAGTAATTGAAGGCTTGAAAATATCAGCCAAGCCAGTTTTGCAGTTGCTTGCTCAATTTTTAAAATCTGTTGTCAACACAAGAGAGTTCAACACGCTGTACAACAGTAAACTAACCGTCGAACAGCAGAGCGAATTAACAAACGTTTTGCTGTAATCACAAGCAAACACCAAGCATGGTTTCCATAATATAAATATATCAGTATATAAATAGAATTCTAGTCTTCTAAAAGTGACTCTTAATATTTTTAACAGGTGCACCTGTGCACTCATAGGCTTTTACTTCTTGTCATCTTCGTCATATTCGTCTATTTCTTCGCCTTCTATATCTAAGTCATTGCTGAATTCACCGCTGAAGCTTGCCGCAATTAGCAAATCAACAATTTCGTCAGGAACATTTGAGGCTTTGGACGAGTAATAGTCTAAAGGTGTTTGCTTTTGCTTGTTTTTCATGTTGACATTAAAGCCGCATTCTATTAGGTTCTCTAAAATATATTTTGCAAAATTTATGTCTTGCTCCTCTAGAGCATACTTTACAAGACCGTGGATGCAAGAGTCCCCATTCAGATCATCAGTGACAACTTCCGGGTTTAGCTCTATAGTTTCTGAATCAAGAATGTAATTTAAAGTATCCCATGCCGCTTTGTAGCATAAAAGATATAAAAAAGGCATTCCTTGAATGTTTTTTGAGTCATTTATTAACAGCGAGAACTTTTTTGGATCGTTTATTTCTTGTTCTATTGACTGGAACAAAGAAAGATTGTCCAAGTTAGGAATGGATAGCAGTTGCTCTGCAAAAGAAGCTCCTTCTGTGTGATCTGTCATGCTACAAAAGAAATTTGGTTGTGCTTAGGTAAAATTAAAAGAGTAAATTCAACACGGAAAAATTGGCAATTAAATCAGGCTGAATGGCTGTTTCAATTCTGTTTCTTTCTTTGTAAGTGCTTGATTGTTGCTTTTTGGGGGTTTTATTAAACTGTCTAGATTACCCACATCAATGATGCAAATGATATGAACACTACAATGACTACACCAAACATTACAGCGTTATACAATTACTTTAAAAACTTTTTTTTTTTTAAAAAAAAAATATATATACATAAAAGAAAATAAAAAATAAAACGCACATGTAAAAACGGCAAATGACCCGTGGAACGTGATCTTCGGATGCTTTTATGGAGCAAACTGAACAATTGTGACTGTAAAAATAGAATGTTGCATTATTAACACACATGTATGAGCCTGGGCAAACACATGGAATTAATCATATATATAAAGTAGTTGTTATAACAGAGGAACAGAGACTTTGAAAAGCCACAAACAGTTTATAAACGTGGAAGCGGAGGACAGTGCCACGTGGATTTGAAGAGACCTTAAAATATCTCAGGGTAGACTTTTTCTAGATCGGCAAACTTGCCAACAACAGTTATTTTCTTGCCCTCCTCCCTGGCATTGATTTCGTACGGCTCTTGGACGTCGTGGTCAATCAAAAAACACTTTTTCATGTTGAGTTTGACTCCCATCTCCAAGTTGCGCAATGAGTCATCGATGAAGAGACACTCTTTCAGCTTATCCTCCATGCTGTCGCCTACCAGGCCAACCTCGTCACTCATTTTCAAGTACGAGCTTGGGTCTGGTTTGCATGACATTTCCTTCACCATCTCGTAGTCACAGAACGTCAAGCCGTCAAAAAGATCGGCTATGCCCAGCAAAACAATGCATCTTAGTGCATGTGTCTTGTAGGCGTTTGTGTACAACCACATCTTTTCGAACTTGCCGGACTGCTTGATTTTCAGCAGAGTTTCTCTTAGCTCGGCGTCTGGCTTGATAATGTCATGCAGCGGCAAGGCATCGTCTACAAAGTGGTTGTATTCAATAGGATCGATCTTTATGTCTGGGTGTTCATTGATCAGCCCTTTAATAGCCAAACCGTACTGCTTGTAGTACTTTTCGTTCAGTTTTTTAGCAACATCATAGGAGTCTATGTCTAAAATGTACTGGAAATACTTGCGTATGAAAATCTGCATGAGCATGTGGATGTTCAGGTCCTTGGAGTACAGGCAGTTGTCGATGTCAAACAGAAAGACTTTTGAGCATGGCGTAGCTGGCTTGTCGCCAAGCAGCAAGGGGTTGATTGTGGTGCCTGGAGAGGTGTTGATGATGGACTCTAGCTGCTGCTGGTTTCTTAGCAGCTGGTTTTTGATGATGTCGCAGTACTCAACCTTGGCCTTCTTGTCGCTAGGAAGCAGCACAAGGTTGATCAGTCTTTCGTAGGTTGTCAGCCCGTTGTACTTGACCTTCTCGATCGAGTCCAGCTTGTGCTCCTTCAGTTTCCAGTCGTTCGCCTTGTCAAGCAGGTTGTCGAAGGACTGCACGGAGTGGATGTGGTTGATAATGTCAACAAGCTTCTGGTCAGGCGAGGCTTCCTTGTACTCGTCAAGGTTGATGGACTTCATGGCTTTCTGGGTGGTGGATTTTTCAGTCATGGTGTGTGTAAGTGCAGTGAATGTTTTTTGGGTTGGGCTGCTGCCTTGTTCTTTCCTCAGCATCATGAGCTAGAATAGACATTGACTGAGGCCTAATTGCCACTGCTCACTGAACAAAGAGCGCCACCGAAGAGATCCGAACACCAGACACGAATGCCCACCACAGAGTGTTTAAATACACCGTCACCCGCAGCGCCACGATAACGACCCACGCAACTTCCTGCTAATTATCCCTATCTATGTACCCCCCACGCTTACAATTTTTTTAATTTTTTTATTTTTTTTTTTCTTCCGCTAAACAATTTCTGCGTTTATCCCATTTTGAAGCTTTCAACCACTTTGGGACGTTCTTTTTTTTTTTTTTTTTTTAGCCGCCTTTTTTTTTTTTTTTTTTTTTTTTTCCCCTTTTTTTTTTTTTTTTGATTAGTCATTAAGTGCCGCTCCCCGTTTTCGTAAAAGCACACCTGGACAGCAGAAATTGCTGTTTTGAGAAATAGCAACGGCTCTCGGAAGCTCCGAAGAAAGTCTTAAAATCATTCAGTCTACAGCACATCCTGGATGTAGTTGTTGAACTTCCTTATCGCGTAGTTCCTGTACAAGCTGTCGATAACGGCGTTGGTGTCGTCATCACAGCCCTCGGAAATGTCAATCTCAGGCTTCTGGTACTTCTCGATGAACTGGCTCTTGTACTGCTCGTACTCGTCCGCCAGAGAGCACCTGACCTCGCGGAACAGAACCGCAGCGCTGTCAATGGCATCGTGCCCCACAGCGCCGTCCAAGCTCTGGCCATCCTGTTTCAGGCTATGCTCAACGAGCACACGCAGGTTGTGCTTGTACTCGGGGGTGTCCTGTATCAGTTCTTTGAGTGCTGGGTACTTTGTTATGTTCGTGCCTGTTATCTCGTCTTCCTGGGCATCTTTCAGCTCGTCGTAGTCTTCATCTTCATCGTGCTTTTCCGCACCGTCTTTGCCAGCATGGAAAAACAGCTTAAGAAGGGTTGTCTTAACCAAGCCAAACAATCTGGAGTCTGATCTCAGCAAGTCTATAAACGGCTCTTCCTCACTCAGGTCCTTGATGCTCAACGAGCTCAAAACAGCTTCGTTTAGTATCTGTACAATTTCGCCATCGTACTTGCCACCGTCTGACATTGGATATATCTTACTTACATACAGCTGCAGCTGCTCAAGGGCATTGAAGCTGTTGTCTCCATTTTTAAAATTGCTCAGGTAAA
This sequence comes from Hanseniaspora hatyaiensis (nom. inval.), assembly GCA_030573555.1. NCBI lineage: Eukaryota > Fungi > Ascomycota > Saccharomycetes > Saccharomycodales > Saccharomycodaceae > Hanseniaspora > Hanseniaspora hatyaiensis (nom. inval.). Next base: position 227,339 of record JAJMDM010000003.1, read on the forward strand.
TCTGATTTATGCTATTAGCGTACTTGTTTTTCAGGGACTCCCTAGTGCAGTATTTTGGACTGGAAGCTTCGTTCTTGGGTTCAGCATACAAGCGGCCAAAGTCGTTGCTGGGCTGTTCTCCGTTTTCATGGTAGATGATGTTCAAAATGTCATCGGATATGCTGTTCAGGTTCTTGTAGACCGCATCAAATTCCTGAATGTTGGCCAGCACCGAGTCTAGAATTTCGTCATTGTTCTGTTTGTTTACTTCGTTTTCTTTGCTTTGAATATCTTTAATGGCAATTCTCACAAGGGGCTTGTCAAGAATCAGGAATTCATTGAATTTCATATCAGCAGTCATCGCAAAAAAGGTTTTCTGTTTTCCTAGCTACAAAGAAAGGCTTTTGATGGTTGTTTGATTTTTGTTTCTAGCTTTACTTGTGGGACTTCCACGGACATCTCACCAGTTAGAAAACAACATGAATGAGAAAACACATCACAACTGATAAATAAGAAGAAGGTCACATGACTGGGTTGACTATCACGTGCATTTTTTAAAAGTTTTGAAGAGCGCTACACTAAGCAAACGGCTCAACTTTTTTTTCTTTTTCTATTTTTTTTTTTCCGCATTTCGTGAACAAAAAAAGCGGAATAGCTGCGTTTTTTTTTAATCATATGCCAATTTTTTTGTTCAATGTCTTCCTTGCTTGAACTATGGATGTCTGATTTTATTTTTAAAAAGTTTGAAAGGAAATGTTAAAAAACCCAAATAACAAAGCCGTCATAGAAGCTCTATTCTTTAGATAGCTGATAAGAACTTAGCCGCGGGTAAAAGCTTTGCGCACATTTTTTTTGGTAATATCTGGCTCAATGTTCTCACTTACAAGCAAGCGATGCCTGTACACGACCGTGGACAAGCTGAAGTCATCAAACACAAAAATTATATTTGATGCTTCTGTTGCTGTCATTGGTGGTGGGCATGCAGGATTAGAAGCCATTGCTGGCTCTCAAAGAGTTATTAACAACTATTTTCAAAGCACCAACAATACAGCAATCAAACAGCCTGTGCTAATTACACCAAAAGGATCAATAGGAAAGCTTTCATGCAATCCTTCTGTTGGGGGAGTTGGAAAGGCTACTATTGTGCGTGAAGTTGATGCTTTAGATGGACATATAGGAAAGCTAGCCGACAAATCAGCCATACAGTACAAAATTTTGAACAGAAGCAGGGGCATAGGGATTTGGTCTTTAAGACTTCAGGTGGACAGAGATGAGTACGTTAAAAATGCCACCAACTTGGTGCAAAACCTGAACTTGAATGTTGTTGATAATAAAGTCAAGGATATTTTGCTTGATGAAGACAGTTACCTAAAAGAAAAAAAGAACAAGATTATTGGTTGTCTGCTGGACGACAACTCTGTTGTTTTGGCCAGTTCGATTGTTATAACAACAGGGACTTTTTTAAATGGTGAAATACACATTGGTTTAAGATCAATTCCAGCAGGAAGAATAGGTGAGTCCAATTCTGTGGGGCTTGCAGAAACACTGAAAAGCTTGGAATTTCCTATTTCAAGAATGAAAACAGGCACTCCTGCAAGATTGGATGCTGGTACCATTGACATTGCATCTTTGGAAAAAGACTTTGGTGATTTAGGTGAGGATATTCAGCTGTTTTCCTATGACCATAACAAAGGCTTGGACTACACCGTTGATGAATCAAAGATCGTTCCGTGCTACATAACTGAGACAAACAAAGAAATGCATGACTATTTGAGCTCAAAAATGCTGACAAACTCCATACATTTTATTAAAGAAACAGTCAACGGCCCAAGATACTGCCCTTCCTTGGAAGCAAAACTTTTAAGGTACCCAGAAAGACACTCACATAAAATTTGGTTAGAGCCGGAGGGTAATTCTACCAATTTGGTTTATCCTAATGGTATATCAAACTCGCAAACCGAGATTGTGCAAGAAACTTTTTTGAAAATGATCAAAGGCTTGGAAAACAGCAAAATTGTCAACTATGCCTATGGTGTTGAGTATGATTACATTGATCCAAGAAGTTTGAAACACTCTTTAGAAAGTAAATTACTTCCAAGTTTGTTTTTAGCAGGCCAGATTAACGGTACAACAGGGTATGAAGAAGCTGCTGGCCAAGGTATTGTGGCAGGAATCAATTCTGCCATTCACTGCATTAACAAAAGCTCTCAAGATCAAGTTCCTCTTTTAGACATAAACAGATCAAACTCGATAATTGCAGTGATGATTGATGATTTGGTAACCAAAGGAGTTTCAGAGCCTTATAGAATGTTTACTTCAAGATCCGAGTTTAGATTGAGCTGCAGACAAGATAATGCCAACTTAAGGTTGACTGACATTGGGGACAATTCTTTGGCCATTTCAAAAGAAAGAATGGAAAAACACAAGGAGCATCAAACTTTGTATAATGAAATAACCAAATTTTTTGAGGTACCTCGTTTTGACAGCAATCATCTAAGCACAATTATGAAAAACGACAAATTCAACACTAGAAAATCCGAAAAGCTGTCGGTCAAAGACTTGTTCAAGTTCCCAGAGACGACTTTGGATTACATACTGAGCAACATAGATGTTCTTAAAGATGCTTTTGACTGGAAAAAGGTTCCGAAGCACATGTTATATTCGATAGAAGCAGATTGCAAATACGATCAGTCTTTGGTAAAACAACAGAAATCAATCAACGCATACAAATCTCAAAACAGCATATCAATTCCGGACGATTTTGATTTCAACAAAATACCTAACATATCTTTTGAAAGCAAACAAATGCTAAATAAAATGAAACCTACAACTTTACAGCAAATAAAGGAAACACAATCAGTCAAACCAAGTGACTTTTGGATTATCTATTTGACTCTAAAACAAAAGAAAACCTAAATAAAGTGTGTTTTCTTTTGTATCTGTATTATAGAATAGGAAACTAAAACAACCGTCTTGTTAATAAACAATGTATGCGCGCATACATACATATATATATATATATATATAAATATATTTTGAATAATATCTAGTTTTCCAATAATATACGAAAACTTAGCCATTCTATTTGACTGCGGAAACGATCTATACAATGTTTTCTAATTCCCTAGCATAATTATTTACGATTCTAATTGGATCTATGTCGTCTGCGTTTGAGTCTTCTTCATCAAACTCGTCATCGTCTATGTTTTTGATACCTTCAAAGGTTATTAAACCATGGGAATCGACTGTCCAGCCTTTTTGCACAGCAAACTCAGTTACTTCAACATCGGTATCAAAATATAACAAAGTTCTTGCAGCTCCTAGTTTTAATCCGTTTTTATAACTGCTTTGAATGTTGTCACCTATTTCGCTTCTACACAAATCCAAAAAACTGTTTTTGAAAGAAACGATGTAGCCATCAAGCCCGCTTTCATTTTGGAAAGACTTTAAAACACCACCGTAGTTACCCTCGTTTAAAAACACGTCTAGGTTTTTTCCAAAGCTTGAGTATTTGCTTTTTTCAAAGTCTGGTATGGTTGTGTAATAGAAACTAGACAGTTGCTGGTGCTGGATGAAGTTACCATCGGCCAACAAACTTATCAAATGCAACCACAGTAGGTCTTTGTTTTCAGCTGAAGGTTTGATAAGGGATATGTACTTGGAGAAAGCTTCCAAATCTGTAGGCTCAGATAGCAAGGCAGACTGGCAGATAACCTCTATTATTTTTTTGGATATGTGCAAATCGTCTTTGTTGATTTTCGCATCGCTGGCTGGGGTCAAAAGATTGTGCTTGGACAGCTCTAAAATAAGCTTTGGTGCAAGCTCCAGAGCGGTATCGTACTTGGCGTTGGTGAAAGCTAGCTCTAAAGCTGCTGTTAAGTCAGATAAAATGGACATTGCTTGAAAAGGCTGGTAAAAACACGACAGAAAAGGGTGCTGGTTGACTGTGATGCTCGGCAGTAGGTGTCTGAGAAGGCCTGGCTGGGGGTTTGTGGGTTTCTGTGTCTTTTTTACTAAGAGAGAAGGAGAAATGTAGTAAAGAAATGTCAGTCAAAGAAAGAAAAGAAAAATGAAGCTGTCTTGTCAGTAATGAAATAAATGTTGCTCATCTCAGCCTTTTCCACACAACGCTCAACAAACATCCCTAATTGTTATTCAAACTCTGTGTACACTGCCGCTCTTTAAATACTATTCCACACACTCACTCAAACATTAACAAACATACACACTGAAGAACACTTCTATGCTCAGATTGCACTTTTAAACCCCCTATGTGCTTTTTTTGCCACCATATGTTCCATTTTCTGTGCGGGCGTAAACAAAATACAGAGAAAAATTTTAAAACGGGCACAGCTGGAAGCGTGGGAGAAGAAAGCGTGTGGAACGCTACACAGGACAGCAGCAAATAGAGCTGGGAACGTCTAAGCTGTTCAACAAAACCAAGCAGACAAACAATCAAACAGGCATTACACAAGGAAAAACATATATAGATGCATGTAAAACACAGAGAGGCTTTAGCAAACAAGCCCCTCTGCTGTTCCTCAGCGGCAGGCGCCTCTTTCACTCGACCTCCACTGCCCAGGCAGCACACAGCCGTGCCTACAAGTACTCAACGAGCACCTTTGCCTTCTGAGCGCTTCCTTTGGACAGTTTCCTCACCTTTTTCTGCAGAGCCATGATTCTGCTTCTGACACTTGCGGAGGTTTTTAGATCGTTCTTGTCAAGTTTTATAACCACATCAAGTACAGTAGGTAGGCTGCTTGCCTGCCCTGTGCTTTCCCCATGGCCAACGGAAACCTGTTTGATAGCAAACGAAAACAGATTGTCTCTGATGTTACCACCAGGGTTAACACCACATATCAAAAACATAACCATTCCAAGGTATCTCGTCCACCAAATAATTCTTGCATTAATCTTCTTGTCATAATCTAAACTAGTGCCTTCAAAAGCAGCAGACAATCTCTGCTCCATGATCAGGTTTTCCAGTTTTTGCTTGTAAACATTTTCATTCTCAGGAACATCTCCTCCCCAACGCTCACACAAAGCTATGCCAACCAGTGCTCTTATCTTATGCGATAGTCCATGACACCCTGCAATGATTCCAGTATCAGCAACATGCAAAGCTGCAGTTGGCTGCAATTCCTTAGGGTAGCCTGCATGAACAAAAGCAAGATTGCACAGGGCTGGCGCAACACGGTCCAAGATGATTCTTGGAATTCCAGCTTCCGGTAACGCAGATATTAAAATTTTCAGGTATTTGTCAACTCTCATAGGAGCATAAGGCTGGGTACTTATCATAATAGGATCTTGAGATCTTATGTTCACTGGAATGCTAGAATACAGGAGCCCTTCTCTGACACCACCATCGCAGAAATGCATAGACTTTAGCGGTGGCAAAGCGTCTACAGCAGCAGACATCAGCAGCCCAACAGCTGGGAGCTGCTTGCTTCTTTTCTCAGAAACTTTAAATATCTTTGAAGAATCATTTCCAGGAATGTGTCCTTTCAGCAGCAGGTAGTCAACTGTTTTGCTGAACTTCTCTGACGAGCAGACATAACCGTTGATGATGGTTTGGATTGGGTACCCGCCGCTTTCTTCCTGGGAAATCAGCAGATGACCCAAACTTCTTAGGCCACCACCACACGTATAAACATCAAAACCGCCAGTAGTCTTGGCATGCTCTAATAGTTCTTTAGGAATGTCTATTTTTAGAATCGCTTCAGAGATTTGCTTTTTGATTTCCAAAAACAAAGCCCTTGTGTCTTCGGCCTGCATTCTTCTTGACAACACCCCAACACCGTATGGAAGAGTGACGGGAGAGCTTGACAGTCTAACAACACCGTTTTTACACTGGATCCAAGATAGTATGCATGAGCCACCGCCCATGTCAACAAACAGTCCAGAAACTAAGTTGAAAGACGAGATGACCCCGTAGCAGCCAATGTCACACTCTTGCTTCTTGGTGAAAACGTTGACTTTCCAATTTGTTGCTTTCTGTATTTCGTTGATCAGGTACTCACAGTTCAAGGCGTCGGCTGTTGCTTCGCAGGCAACGACCTGCACGCTTTCATCTGTAACACCGAAGTCCTCGCAAATCAGCTTGAACCGCTGCATGGCATGGCAGATTTCGGTGATTATTTCCAGCGGAATGGGCTTCTTGATATTGCTGTTTTGGTACTGGATGTCAAACAGCGAGATTCCAAGCCTGTCTTTGTAAACTGTGGGCATGATTCTTGCATGGTGGGGTGCTTTTGATGATATGGAGAAACGAATGCCGTTGGACCCTATGTCTACGACCGCTACTAGCGATCTTGAAACAATATCTGTTTCTGAATTGGCCATCTTGCACTGTGTAGAGAAAAAAAACAGAAAGTTATATGTACTTGTGGCTTGGTTTTTTTGGTTTCCCATCTGCTATCTTCCAAAATGCTTAAGAAAACATGACAGAGACCGTATTTTGTCACATTGCCAATCTCCCTGCTGAAGCTGGCTTATTTTAAAATATTGAATTTTTAAAACTTTTAGTCATAAACCGAAAAAAAAAAAAAAAAAAAACATGAACAAACTGAATAAAATTCGCTAAACCAAACAGACGGGTTCTAAATACGCAGAAACAACGAGCATCGGAGCTATGAGCAGAGCACGCAGATGATCGTTAGGGCCGTGAACAGAACACCTTAGTGCTTGCTGGATGGGGTTTTGTGCTGGTGCACAGCAGGCCAGAAAGCCTGTACATGCTGCAGGACAAATCGCTGAGGGAGCCACTAGGAGCCAGACAGCAAAGGGGGGAGGGATCGCTCAGGCAGGGGTACTAACCTGTGGAGGCCAAAAAACGTGACCACAGCAGTAAAAAAAACATTATCACGTGACTAGAAATATCTGCAATTTATGTGCACGTGTTTTTGATTTGATTTTATTTCGTTTTGCATTTTTGCACGCACGTCCATTTCCGCTCATGTTTTTTCTGCACGTGCCGCTCTTTGGCCCCTCAGCGTCCTCCACGGAGCATTTAAGTCACGTTGAATGCTGTTTACTATTTCAAAGTTTTAAAATCTGTGGATATTGTGAATATTCATTAATGTTTTCTAAAGACTGACAATTAGCTACTATTTGCTGGTATGGCCGGTCCAATTTTTGATGTTGGAACAAGGTCCTGTTTAGTTTTCACTGTATCGTTCACAATATTTTTGGTCTGTGTTTTCGATAAACTCCTGAGGACCAAAACCAACCGCTTCTTTTTGCTCGCTACCCAACATCACCAAGTAAAACCCACCATTGTTTCCGTGGACCATGAGCTACTCACCAAGCAACAACGGCCTGAAAAGACAAAGAATGACCATAAACCCTGTCACTGGTAACCTAGAAGCCTCCGAGCACACTATGCAAACAAACGAAAACAGACCATACAACAGTCTGGAGCATGTGCTTCAAAAACAGAAGATGAACGCCAGGGATGCATCACTGAGTGCTGAAAATCTGGAGCAGAGCTTTTCCGGCAGCGAGGACGAGGCTGAAAGCCCAAGTGAAGCTGGGTCCACCAGCATTTTGCTAGGCTCCAGATCCATCCCACAAGTCATGATTAAATTTAAAAGAGGCAAATACGGGCTGTACTCAAATGTTCCAGCAAGCAGCGACTCAGACCAGTTTCTGCAGCATCTCACTGACAAAGTCGAAAAAAGCTACGAAAACTTTGACGTCATTTTCAGCTTGATACGAAAGAGCTTGCACTTGTATTCACCCTCAACTGAGCTGGCGAACAACGAAATGGTGATAGACATACCCAAGCTGGATTTGACACTGGAAGAGGACAACAAGTACAACAAGAATATCACCTTGCAGGACTTGTGCTCTATTTTCAGAAGCTTGTGTGACAACACCAAAAATCCAAACGATGTCAATGGCGGAATTCTGACATTCGAAATCAAAACCAAAAAAAGGTTTTTGAATAGATACAACGAGCTTGTTGAGCTGGTTGACAACAACGGGAACCTCAGCCACGTCAAGAAGTTTTCCAACGACTCAGGCCACCCTGTAGTACTAGACGATGATGAAGAAAACGTTGCCACTGCTGAAAGCACTATTGACAAGAGGATTGTGAACGTCTCGGGGCATCACGACGATGATGAAGAAGAGGTGGTAATACTGGACTGAAAAAAGCAAAGCCCAACGCTCCTTGGGTTGCAAAAATCACTGCAGTAGCGAGGTGCTAAGCTAATGTTTCTGTTTCAGATCTGGAACGCAATTGGCCTGCATGGCGGTCCTGTGGCTGCTAGCCCCTGAGGCCAGCGTGAAGCTTCTGAGCAGAAGAGGCACTGGCACTTGTGCCTGCTTCACACCCAATCAAACGCCGCCGTAGTTGTGCAACCAATCAAGACAAGTACGAGACGCAACCTCTGTGGTTTTTATATACTTTCTTTGCCGCTGACCATTGCTAATCTGTATAGCCAGTTTACTATGCAGTTCTCTGATCTTCTGGCTGTATTTACGGTATTTTAAGTTCTGTTGCCCGAAGCCAGAGTTATATCCCAAAGCGGAAACAACGAAATAAACGTGCAAAAAAAGACATTTTAAAAATTTTTTAAAAAATTTATATGTATATTTTTAATTTTTTTTTTTCATCTACTGTTTGTTTGGGTTGAAATTTGATTCATAGTGAAGAATTAACAACACACACTATTATAAGGGCTGGGCAGGATCGATTGAGAATCAGACATTCGTTTGATATTTGAGTATTTCCACTTCATTAGCCAAAAATAAGATTTAACACCAAATTAAGTACAAGCACGAAAAACAAAAAAAAAAACACAACAAGAAGAACCACAAGTTGATTGTTTTTTTTTCAAACATTTGTCACTGCCTATTTCCCTACAAACCCACTTTTAATCAGACATGGTAGTACTATCCGCATTCATTGCCAACAAACACGGCAAACCTATAGTTTCCAGACAGTTTAGAGACGTAGAAAAGAACAGAACCATAGAACTGTTAAATTTTTTCCAATCTGAATTCAACAACAACAAACAACACGGCA